>NJDD01000972.1:249138-261241 GCA_002245505.1 Calephelis nemesis | reverse complement strand
AACTATAGGCGGACACTAACAATAATGGATATCTGTATTATATTTACGGGTATTTATATCTCACTCCCTAGCCAATTTTCCCTTTTTCTTGATTTATTATTACCATTCCCAACGTTTTCATAGAAGTCTTAGTACTGTTATTTTTTTATGTAAAATATTACAGAACAAAATAAGCGTCAATTAAAAACTTATCGTGTACTGTAAAGGCAATCTTGAATGTTTAAGATTGGGCCTCGCATATGTGAACAAAAGATTGTAGCTGGTAAAAGTGGTATTATTTAGTATATTATCGATTGATATCGATACCAATAGTGTGTTACCAACTCCTCAACTCAATCGGTTTCCAAAACTTTTAATTCGCAAGTATCAAATACGCGATTCTGATGACAAACACCAAAAATAACATCGAAAGACTAAGATATAATTTAAAAATAACATCCTAGGCAAGATTTTGTTTTTGTATTATTTTATATTTCCTCCTCCAAAAATCGGAATGGCGATTGGCAATTTTACTTTTGGCGATTACAATGCGCAGGCGCATTAAGTACACGCCTTGTACAACTTTCATGTGCACCAGTGGGTAGTACGCATGTGCACCCTGGCGCACTGCCACCACTGTGCAGTTGCTTAGCAGTCTTCACAGAGTGCGCATTTCGAGTGCGTTATCTTGTAACCAGCATTCAGCGTAGTATAGTTGGCACGTAGTTATTTAGTTGAGCCACAGTCTGCCCCTTCAGCTGCGCGAGTGTGGCGTGCGGGCGCGGTTCAGCAGTGGAGGCAGAGTGCGCAGGCGCGTCAGGTGCGGGGCGCGAGGCGGGCGCGCGGCCGGCGGGGCGCCAGCAGGTAGGAGGCGTCGAGCGCGCGCGAGTTGCCGCCCCGCGACAGCAGCGCCCGCGCTATGTTGTTCACGCGCTCCTTCTGCTGCTCGCGCCGCATCGCCCCAGACACCTACAATACACACAAATATGTCGATGCACCTTACTTGGTATCTTGTCAAAATTGGAAATGCAAAATAAGCGTAACCATTCATTTATTAATTTATAACACACTAGCTATTTACTTGCGACTTGGGTAGAGTAGAATAGTTACGATTTTTAGACAAACCCACTCTCCATAATTTGTAAATTGTTATTTTCCTAAAGTTGACTATGTATATAAAGTTCGATCGTTAACTATATGAATGTCAAATTTTATCGGTCCAGCGGTATAGCCGTAAAAGCGTAACATAGAAAAAGCTTCGCATTTATAAGGACGAAGTTGAAATAATTAATTAAATCTAGAGGTATTAATGTAACAAACATAATAAGAATAAAAATCAATGATTAGGAACGTACAAGAAATCTGTCCCAATCATTATTTCGGCATCATTTCGAATATGCAGACACAACTCTTAAAATACATATAGACTTAATCCCTCACGTTAATACCAGACTACTTTCCATTATACACAATTCTCCCCTCTCCCAAATAGCTGGCAAACGAGCATAGATTGTGACTAAGGCCGTGATTATATAGCGCGAAGCAATGGTGTATCTATGTAATGTTAAAAAGGCATTATTGACATCATAAGTACCAGATAGCCGGTATAAAAAAAATAATACTAAAAAGCATTTGCTCCTTAATTAAACCAACCATTTTCACGGAAAAGAGGAACAGACAGCTATTAATAATATTTTCTGTTTACGACAAATTCAGTCTATGTAGGTAAAACCGGGATTTAAATCTCGCAAAATGACAGGCTCCTAGTTTCAAATGATAACTTTACTGATTTTAATTAACAAACCTTAGTATTATTGGTAGAAATCGTTGGTGCTACAGTCTTCTTCTTTACTTCTTGTGTTAGTGTACTTTTGTTTTTCTCAGATGGTGCCGCACCTTTAGCGCCTCGACCTTTCAGATACTCAGGTAGAACTTCATGGGGCTGAAATATAAATACCACCGTAAGTAAAAAAAGCATTTTTAAGCTTCACGTTCAGTGTATGCCGATCATCGATGAGACTCTGTCTCGATTCTATGAATTTTTTGGAATATGTGATATTATATCGGTAAATAACATGTAGTATTGTTATTGTGTGATAATCACACATTGTCACACAATAACAGTACTACATGTTATTATGGTACTCTTATTACTCTATGGTATGTGTGTATGAATGTGTGTGCATATGTTTGTGGTACTATCTACAGAAGTGACAAGACCCATTGATGCATAAAACGCGACCAAGCTTTAATATTAAGATGAATAGCTAAGACTCATGTTGCGGTGAGCGAATAGACCCGATGAAAAAAAACTTACGCATGTCAATCAAAATTTAAAATAAGAATATCCTATAAGCTGTCTCTTTTATTCCCATTATGATAAATACTTTTTTAACCGCTGTTTAAAGGTAAACAAATATGTAACACACATATCATAAGTATAATTTGTTTTATCTATTATTTTAGATAACTCCATTAGTCGCCCTTAGATACCACTTTTCTGACGTTATATTATCAATGCTGATTGTTGTTATTTTAAAACTAACCGTTAAATATAAATAAATAATTACTTATTCACGAAACTTGACATCCCAGCATTTGGTTGGCAACGAACCACTAACAAATGTTATGTCTATAAGCCACTTGTATTTGTTACCAACAGAAATCAGTGTGCTGTAGAAAATATGTAGATAACTACTGACTGACGAAATAAACACAATTCTACTTACAGCATATGTTCTTGTGATTTTAAGCCGTTGCGGGAAGTGATCGAAAGCGTACGGCTTAGTACAAATAGGATATTTTGGTCTTGACACTTTGGTGAACAGCCTCGCCGATCGATCCACGCGTAACTCGCAAATGTACACGTGCTCTTCAGAAGCACCTACTGGACGACCCTGGGGATTAAATGGACATTTTTGTTAATTGGAATTTCTTCATGATATAACCTTGTAAAATGACAATAGACTAAATCAATTGCTCACAAGCTAAGTAGTTCACAAAAAGGCAAAGATGTACTCAAGAGCAGGATGGCCTATATTCACTTTCATCTCAGCATTTAATGATTTATTTTTAATTGGGGTATATTATAACCACGAAAAGCTTTTAATGCGGTGCCTTGGAAGTCTCGAGGCACAGTTCGTGTGGGCTGCATTTATGCAAAGGGCGACTTAACATATAAAAATGCAAGTGTGTATAAGGAAAATGGGGAAGCAGTGTACGTTCCGCGTTATTGTCAAAACACATACGTCTTAATAAACATGGACCAAGGTCAGAGTAAAATTAAGTTGATATTATAGTATGTATCACATTATAATAAAGACTATAATAAGAGGTTGAACCTAACGCCATGTTTATTAATAAAACGGTAAAAGTAAGGGCCCATTGACGCATTGTGTTGCGTTGCGTCGCGTCGTTGCAACGTAACTTGTGGATTAGATATACGTAAAGCGACGCAGCGACGACACAACGCGCTAATGAAACCTCGCCCTAACACTACAGTTCTAACCGCTCCCTCAGAAGGTGACCCTGAGCCCCTCCCTAGAATTTGCGCGTGTTGTACGTACCACATCAATTTCAACATTTAATCGTCAAAGACGATGGCAGCGGTATGAGTGGGACAAAAGGGTTAAAACATAAAGCTCTGGACTAATGGAAGTTATACTCCTTACTGCTGACTCACTCTGATGTACTGACATCTCTTTCGTTTTGACTTTGTTAGTTATCATTATAAGATTCACAGAAAGAGACGACAGTACATTAGAATGAGTCAGCAGTATTTAAAAATAACATCACGTCTTTGTTAGGAGAGTTAGCTGCAGTAGTATTTACAGCTTTATAGGTCAGGACATTTACAAAAACAAAAATGGATATTACTTGCATTACCCTGGCCTTATGCAGCGCAACCAAAATAACTAATATATTCTATAAATAACTACTATATACTATATAACTAATATATTTCAATAATAATATATAACTAATATATTTCAATTATTTGCTTGTCAATTTTATGTTTGACAGGCGCAATGGCTTGTCCCCTATGACATACTTACAGACAGATTTGTTTGATGAGTGGTCGCCTTCTGTTCAAACTCGTAAAAATTGTCGTATGGTCAAGGTGAAGTCAATGTTCGAGTTTAACTAACACCGTTACCGAACTGTGTAAGCGTTAATGTTCAGAGACAAATGGCCTGGAAATGCTCATAATCCTTGCCTCAAGTTGGCAACATAATGTTGTAACTATCATGGGCACTATAAGTGTTGCTTATGTTTTTTTTTATCGTCACATACGAAACAAATTTTACCTTGCAATATGTGTTGAGGTCCATTACCCAACACTGGGACATGACAAGCTCTATAGGAACAGCCTCGTACAGTGGAACCCTCATTACTTCGTTGTGGAAGAATCTGAAATAGAAATAAAATGTAAATTCAAAACAAAAATTCATTTTCATTCCTTTAAGTTTTATAAAGTTGCAATTATTGCTCAAGTTTTTCAACTTGAAATATTAGTACCGTGATTGCACTTATTACGTGATAACTAGATTGTAAATTGTTGACTAAGCATAGAACAAGTAAAATTCGAAATAAAATATTTTGCAATTCTTATGTCTTCCTTGCTGATTATTTAACAGAACCTAAAACAACAGTTTTTTCTGCGATGAGAGACAGTGAAAAACAGAGCGTCGTGCTATTTCAAGACCGTGTATAGATCGATTTCACTGTTCAAAGAGTGTCTATAGGTGTTTCTTAACAATAAAAAAAGACTGTACTAGTTGAAAGTTTCAATTGAATAGTTAGTGAATAAAAGTACCCATTTTGGGCTTGTTGGTATTTTAAAAACTAGAGTTCGAAAACGATACTTACTTTCTAGTTGGTTCGTGGAAAGTCTCGTGAGGTCTTAGATAGTGATGTCCGTAGACATATCTCTCTTGCGTATCCTTGTGCTTCCACATACGCTCCACTCGGAATATATCTAATTCCGAAACCGGTACCTCCCCAATAGTTTGGTATGTATGTTTACGTACTTCTCCCTCCTGAAAATAGTTTAATTTCAAATGTTATTTTATTAAGAGCTAGCGCGGTTTTATTTTACCGACACTTGAATTTAATATGATGTAAGTATTACAAAGAAACTATAAAGAAATATACACTACAACGTGAGCTGTTGAAACGTAACAAGACACTCGCGATCACTGACGTTATAGCTGTGAAACCAACCCGGGCAAATAGTTACGACTCCACAACCCCGTCATTATCAATTTATTTGTGTACAACAACAAAAAACATACAAATACATTGACGTTTAAACAAAAACTATTTACTTACTGCCATGACAAATATACGTCTTTATTTTGTAACATATCAATAAATATTCTTTCTGTACAGTGGTATTTAACATTAAAGAAATATATTTAGTAAAATCTACCTTATTTGGATTAGTTTCTTCAGTCTTTTCCTTTCCTTTCGTAGCCTTAAGTTTCTTGCGGTCGACCCGTTTAGTTCGCGGCGAGTCAATTTTCTCCCCGTTCTTGTTGCTGACGTCGGGCCTCTTCTCGTCAATGGGGATGTCACGAAGTACATACACGGTATCGCCTTGCCTAACCTGTAGCTCGCCGCGCATCAGCGACAGGTAGAACTGGTGTCCCTCTTCGGTGTACTCGTCGAGTGGGATTTCTCGGTCAACCTAGGCAAATAATATATTTATCGTATAATGGAAAAGCACAAGTTTTCGAATGTGTTACTGATCTTATTTAAGAGTACCCTATTTTAATTTACTATTAATAATGCTCTTTGCTAAGAGTGAATCAGCTGGCATGAGTGTATACACTTTACAGTAAGTATATCTATAATTTAAATTGTGTCATAATCATTTTGGTAGAATTAGGTTTAGACTGTAGTGCTTTGCAGCAACTTGTTCGGGTTGGTAATGCCACCTTTCCTATTATTGCTAATAAAGTGCCAATGCTCGCTTTTGTCTTGGTGCTGACGTAGCTTACCATCAGGAGAGTCACCTACTTATTAGCTATTTTATAATATTGAAAACACAAAGTGAGGTAGAGTGTAGGTACCTCCCCGGGCTGGCAGTGGTGGCAGTAGTGTGGCGCGGCGGGGTCGGCAGCGGCCCGCATGCAGCGCGCGTGCTGCCACACACCGCACGCTGCGTTGCCGCACTGCACCATCAGCCCTTCTTCCACGTGGAGACCACAGATACACATTATCACCTCCTCTGTAACACATTAATTTCAATTTAGATTATTGTGTGATAATCTTGAATGAGTAGAATTTTCAATTGTTGCGCTTATATTGAATCGCAAAACGCATTTCGAGTTTTTACAATGATCGGCATTTTCGAAATGTAGCTACTTAATTACTATTACTTCAGGAATTATAAAATTGTAAAAGCTTGTGTACTCTTTGTGGACTATCGGGTAGAGTCACTTAGTAGGGTGCAACTTCAAATTTCAAAAAAAAATAGATTGGAATTTTAGACTCGAAGACACCAAATCTTTTACCAGTACTAACTTTGTAATCTTATCTAGGATAACGATTATTTCTGACCTAAAATTACTACACTTTATGGAAACCCTATAAAAACAATATTATTATATTTTCTTATAAGTAGATTACAGTGTGTAACAAAAAAATAATTCTACTCACCAGGTTTCGACTTTTGAATAAATCCTGTTGGCAAAGATTCACTGCTTCCAATGATTTTGGTTAAAACATCAGCATAATCCGATTTAGTGGCATTATAAACCTAAAAAATGATAGAAAATAATGTTACTTAACCTTGCATATTTTCTTGTTTACAAAAAAAATACCAATTGGTTTATATTAATATATTAATTTTATGAGTAACTTATGACACAAAAAGGCTGTCAAGAAATAATTTACAAATAAATTTAACGTTCACAATACAAGATTATCTTTTTAAATTGGATCCAAATTTTATATTGTCAACGCAATATCAACCATCTACATGTCTTGACAGTATATTTCTGTTTTTATCTACCTGCCTCCTTGCTATAAAAAAAACTAAAACAATAATTAAAAACGGACCTTTTTGAGGTGTATTGCGGCAGCTCCTAACGTAGTCAACTTTCCGTGTTCTCGGATGATATTTGCGAAGAGACCGTTCATGTCGCTATCGAATTGCGACACGTTGTCATACTGCCCGCTGTCAATGTTGTTGCCAATAGTGTTCAAATCTGCGACCGTCTCCGATTTACCTTTCTCCGGTTTTAGTTTCAACAATGGAGTGCACACGGGCTTGTTGTCGTCATCTGAATAATGTAAATTAGTGCTTTCAGCATTTGAGCACAAGAACAAAGTGTTTCCTATACAAATTTTATAAAGAATATTTGTGATTGGACCTCAAACTAAGGTATTAAAGTTTGATTATTTTTCTGTAATAATAATACAAAAATTGTCATGTTTGTTACTGTCGTATTTCGGTGAGGAGGAGGAGAAACATTAATAGTTTGCAAATGCATAATAACAAAGAGTAAAAGGGATGCCTGATATTAAGTGGGTTTCGTCGATAACAGAATCTACCAGAGGTCTCAAATTGTATGGCTATTCGTTTAGGAACTAATAAGTTATTTCTTAAAAAAATTTCTAGAAATGGCACTGCTGGCAGCCGATTTTACATACATGTTGTAATTTAAATAAACTATTTCACAAAGATGTAGTGCCCCAGTAAGCAAGAAGAACGTGGGAACAGACCAGATGTCTGTTAAAATTAAATAATGAATTGTATTTTATTGAGTTAATTAGAACTGTAATATTTATTTGTAAGACAATGGGGGATTTCCAAACATAGAAACAGACCCAATATAAATAAATTTAACACACACCTTTGACAGCGACAACAATATTGTACAAGGCCTTGAAAACCTTCGCTAAGCGGTCTTTCTTCTTGAGTGTAGTGTCGTCTTCTATTCTAAGCAGTTGTTTGGATGTTTCCTTGGAGGCACGAATAGCCTGAAGCCGGTTGAGGAAGACAGCGGAGTCCATGGTAGCGGGTAAAGTAAGCGGGTTGACGTTATTGACAGAAGCGGAGGTAAGTGTAGGAGTGGGAGTGGGAGCGGGCTGTGGCGCGGGGGCNGGCTCGGCGACAGCGGTAGGGACAATCGCTCACGCATACGACGAACCTGAACATATTAAAAAAGATTTTTGTAATTATGACATACACTACACTGGTCTTAATTACAGTTACGATATCTGTGAAAATAGTAATATTTATAAAGCGATTAAATAAACAAATATTAAAAATTATACACCATCAATCCCAAGTAAGTTAAAACGATTAAAATAATAAAATAGATTTTATATACATTAAACTAAGCCAGTCGTGTTCGACTATTGCCCAAAAAATTACAAACTTATATATTTTGGTTTAAATTTAACTTATGTTAGAATATTTAAGTAACTGTTTTATTTAAACAAGATATAGAGCACACATTTGTAGTTTTTGGTAAAGATCATCTAAAGTGAAATGACAGTACAACAAATTGTTTCAAATCTCTATAAATACGTGAATCTGAACAAAAAAAAACGAAATGAATACATATTAATTGCAATAAGCCTAAATTATAGCTTATAACAAGTTCGAAAAACTTACACATTCGATATTCCTAAACAAGAAGCAATGACGATCTTTAACCAGATTTCTTTCTTTGGCCGTCAACGGCTTCACTTGTGGTTCCTGCCACAATTTGTTCAAATGCTGTTGGTACTTCAGTATAGTCATATTCTTGATGTCGCACGCCGACACTTGCGGCTCGGACTTCTTGTTACATTTGACCGCTTTTCTCGGGCGACCGACGCGCGATTGGTGTCCTGTGGAGCTGGTGGACTGGTTGGAGGCGTTTGATGGGGTTCTGGACTGTGTCTTAACTGGTTGTTTAGTTATCCTCTGAGATTTGCCACCAATCACACCTCTACAGTCTTCAGAATCACATTTGCATGGCTAAAATATAAAAAAATGTTAAAAATCCACTATGTATTTACATATTTAAATTATTATTATTATTATACACCTAGTCGCATCGCCTGCTTAGTAAGTCAATTAAACTATACTGCCCAAACTTTTGAGATAACAGGATAAATTTTCAAGTTATAATATATTTCTATGCTAAAATTTACTAAATGTGTTCAGCGGTTTTGACGTAGAATGGAACGGACGTGATATAGAATAGCACAGATTACAAAACATTAAACTTTGCCTAGAGATATCAACGGTAGCAACCATGATTTCTCAATTTGTTACGATATTCTCATACCACAGGTGAGAGATTCAAATATCATCAATTTGCAAAAAGTACTTGTCGAGCATTTTACCTGTCCAACAGCTGGATTAAACAAGGAGAAGTTGTAGTCATATGTCAACTCTTCGCCAGGTTCAATGTCGCGCAGTGCAAACAGAGCCATTCTGAAGGTACCTAAAATTTAAATCAAATATTTTAAGGATTGTACTTCACTGGTGTAATAATCTACCATTTCATTTGATACTCATATGGAGTGAGTAGTAAAAAAACATTTATATCTGTGTAATGTAATACCGTTGGAGGTCCACTTCTGCATCTCGCAGTTGGGTCGGCAGGAGTGGTTGACGAACCGTCCGTCGCCGCCCACGCGATGCCCGTCGATGACGAGCCCCCCGTCCAGGTGCAGGCAGTAGTGGTGCGTGTCACGCGCGTACCGGGTCGCCATGCGCTCCTGATATTACATATTACAATATATTTTAAATATTCATAAACCTTTTATATGAGAAAGCTGAGCAGTTGATTCGCTCATACTGGTACCACAGACTTACTAGTACATATTCCTGTCACCATATCAACACTGCTTGCCATTGTTGGTTTCCACGCTAGGGGGTAGGATTACCGCTAGATTTACACACGTTGTCTTAAATTTTGATACTAAGATAACGGTACACCAGTTACATCTATAGATATGCGACGATTGTTTGAACACATTAGGACACGTTTGTTTGTTCATAAAATTGTTAACAAAAGTATGTTAAACAAAAAAAAAACTAATTGCATTAAGCATAATATCTTCTAACCAATCTTTGGGTCCAAAGACAACCAGTGATACCTACATATAAAAATTGCGACGTTTTTAAATAATAATCAATCTTAAAACATTTAAAAAATAATTGTAAAATAAAGAGTGCAACGTATAGTTATTAGTCAAAAGTTACCTTGAATTCCTTATCAGAAACGACCTCCCCAACATACTCCAGTATGAAGTCTCCAGATGTTATCTTGTGATTGGTGCGCACGCCCCATCCTTTATTCTCCGTCATGAATTTCTCCAATCCAGAAGCCCATTCATGCCGTTGTATCCGCTGATTTTTACATTTGTCCCTAAAACAAAAAAGAATTGGAAACTAAGTTCTTCAACTAGTTAGCGTACACACGTAATGAACATTCACACGGTTTGAAATTAATTCTCTGTATTTGTAGGAATGGGTGCTTATAATTTTTTAACGATTATGAGAAACTATAACAAATCGTATGCCTGTAAGTAAGCGAACTCTATGCCTGCGATAAGGGTATGCATAACACATGCACATAATTTGCTTACTTTGAGATTATATCTGTTGTTCGGACATAGACAAAACATGTGCTGCAAGGTGAAAAAGGTTGCCCTATTCGGATTTCCAACCTGGGACCTCATGAAATCATATCCAACACTAGACCGCTAAACCACAAAGGCTTTTTACTCAATACCTTCGAAGTCAATTTATTTTTGATACATAAGAATATGTAGATTATAATCGACCTCCCCATGAAGCTACTTTATTTCTACTGGAGGTTACACTCCTAACAAAGATATAATGTCAATTTCCAAATACTGCTTGCTGACTCTCTCTAATTTACCGGCCTCACTTTCGTTATGACTTTGTTAATTAACATCATAAGACTTTCAGAAAAACAGGGTCGGTAAATTAGAGTGAGTCTCTCTCATAATATCTTTGTAAGGAGTGTAATCTCCAGTAATATTATAATACACTTCATGGACCTCCCTATCGTACTCATACCTAGGCCATATTTCTGTAAAATAGTTATAGAAAAGTGCCGTGGATCACAATTACGCTTTCACATTCATAATATAGCTAGTTAAGGCTGCGGTTTTGCCGCCATTGCTTCAGCCAAATTTTTTGTCGTTAGGATCCTGGCGTTATGTCGAACATATACTCACATTTATGACTTAAATAAATGTTAGATATGGATTATAAAAGATGTACATACCCGCACGGGCACAGTTGAGGCGAACACTCCGAGTACACAAGTCGGTTGATGCAGTCTTCGTTGCAGCCAGATGAAGGAGCACAGTTGCACGCGACACTTTCGCACTCCTCCGCCGATGGCTTAACATCGTAGTATACATCTAGGGAAAAACACACAAATATAAATTGAATGAATAAGTCATTTTGTGAACTTAAAGTGATTTTTGTCTAGTAGATAGTATTCTACTATCTAGTAGATAGTAGAAGTAGATAGTATTCATGTTTATTATTTTCGCATTAGGTAAATAAAAGACGGTTCTGAATATAGTTCACAGAAAAATTATGGAAAATCTTAATCTCTTATTTAAACTAGCAAATCGCTAGTGACTAGACGTACGTTGTGAACTCCCCGCTTAAATATCAAAATCGGAACGTAACCATGTACAGACACAGGTACTATAGCAGAAAAAATAGTAAAGTTTGAAATAAGCTTAAACTCTCGCATGGCACTTAATACGCATTAAAATAGTGACCGTCACAATGCCTACGGAGCATATTTCGAAATAGACGTGTACGCATCAACCAATCGCGAATGGCGAACATGGTGGCCATGTTGAAATTTCGTTCCATAATCGGCTATAACATTTGCTCATCTTTATATTGCTGGCGATTCTTTATATTGTATCTGGTAGGAATATGTTTCGAGTTAAAAAAACTGATTTATTTTTAACTCTTCGTTTATTGTATAATCAAAGTAATAAATGAAAAACATACTAGTGCGTATCTTCTTGTAGTTCCAGGAAGGCACGGGCTGGTTGTAGTGCTGCTGCCACCAGATGTCGTAGGGCAGCGCGAAGTGTTGCAGGCGGCGGCGCACCC
>NJDD01000972.1:210372-249094 GCA_002245505.1 Calephelis nemesis | reverse complement strand
CCCGCCGCGCTTTTGCCCTTGCCCTCCGTCTTCGGTCTGCAATATATTATACATAATATTATACATCATATTTGCCTAAGCACGCCGCGCCCGTACTTGGCCGGTTTTAATAAAATGTAGCTCAATTAATACGGCAACATGTAAAAAATATGTTATAGTTGTCCAAGAAACCCTGACATATCTTCAAAGTGCACACTAAGTTCATTTTTATAATGTGTATGTACTAGACTCGTCTAACTGCTGGTAAGGGGGAGGGAACACGCTTGAAAGCCAAGAAAAAACTGCTATGTACAAAATTTAACTATTAATAAAGGCTTCATATATTGCTTCTAAATAAAATAATTGTAACAATAATTTTAACATTTGTTAGTCGACTGATTGTTCATAGTTCAGTTAAACAGTTAGTAACAGGTAAACATTTATCTTAGGACTTATAACAAACACTGATTTAAAAAAATATTTTCCTAGCCAGTTACGACTTGAATATTTATTTAGACTTCATAAGAAATACCCAAAATATTTTTTTTTATTACATTCTAAAGGCTCTAGGCTTGCATTGCATAGGCAAAATGTTAATGTTTATAAGTTGATATAACAAAAATTATAACATCAATCTGTACACAACTGCTAAACCATAAATAATTATGTTTTGATAATAATTCATTAATTTAAAAATCTATAAGTACAAAAAAACACTTACTCTTCTTTGTAATAATCTGAGAACAATCCCGCAACCAAAAACTTCTTTCTTAAACGAGGATTCTTTTTGGAAACGACTGGCTTGTCTCGATTATCAACACTACTAGCTGGACTTTCGTCACGTGAAGAGGCAACTCTCTTCTTGGATATTATATTCTTAGAGAGTGTATCTATACTCTTTTCAAAGTCTATCTCTTTCTCGTGTAATGGTAAAGGTTCATTTTCATCATTATCCAATGTGTCCATAGAAGGTTCTCGAGACTTAGAAGGTAGCCTTCGACTGATTACAGTATCTAATGAACTTTCCCGTGAACTTGATTGAACTTCCAAAACTTTCTTGTTCATTTGACATGACCTAGATTTCCTCCTAGCTGCTATACTTAAGGGTTTAACACTTTTTTCGGAAGCACTTTCAGGTAGTGACTTTTTAGGTATTACTTTTTTAGGTTTACTTTTAGTTTCGTCATTTGCATCCCAACTTCTTGTAAATCGCCTTTCACTAGGATATAAAATAGCTAGACTTGATTTTGGCCTTAATCCTACTTTATTGTTTTTCTCTACATGCTTTCTCTTTGAAAATATTTCTTCAATTTCATTTGACGGTGACATAGCTCTTGTTTTACGTTTTAATGTTTCCAAGTTCTCCAATTTAGGTTTATTGGCATTAGGTTTTAAATTAAGTAAACTCAATGGGATACTATCTTCTGGATCATTACCTAAAGAACTTGTCAATGATGGAATGCTGTCCGTCTCACTCAGTACTTCCCATTTATTAACATGATTTTTAATTTCTTTATCTAATTTAGTTTGTTTTAATTGCAAAGCGGGTGCTCTTAGTATATTGCTTTTCTTTTCATTTGATTTAATTGGGACAGCAGCTTTATTGTCCTTAACCTCTTTCCCTTGTAGTTTCTCCAATGCTACAACTGTCAATCGCCCATGCTTTGGCATTTCATCTTTATTCAAAACAACTTTAAGTTCTGGTTTCTTAGCACCGGTATTGTGAGTACGTTCTATGAAACTACTCATAGCTTCTCCATCTTTAGGAACTCTTTCAAATGCGGAGTGGTCTGTATCTTCAGATGTTAAGTGATTATCTGAAGTTACATTAGCAGAACTATTGTTTAACTCAACTTTCTTTTTCTTCTTCTTGATACTTGGAAAGCCGGTTCTATTGATAGCTTTACGCCTTCTAGGCTTCTTTTTAGAAGAATCATTACTTTTTTCATTAGATTCTACTGTCTCAGCCTCATTTTCTGCCACAGCAGTCTTTTTACTAAGTTCAGCGACTTGTAATTTTTCAGTTTGTATTTTCGGCAACAATATTTTTGCTGGTAACACTAATTTACTTTCTCTAATAATACTATTTGATGTTTTCTTCTTTTTCTTTTCATTGGCTTCTTCGTTTTCAGAGTTTATATTCCTCTTTGCTTGTCGTAAATTATGCCCACCGGTCGTTTCTTGAATTTTGTCCGATAGCACAGAAGCAATTGATTCTCCTCTTTTAGGCCTTATTACAGGATCTGTAGTCTCCGATATCAATGCAAGAGGTATATCAGCTTCAGTGTCTATTGGTAACAACAATGAACTTCTATTTTCGCCAGCCTTAGATTTCCCTTTGTTTTTACCAGTATCGCTTAAAATACTATTGACACAAATAGATGATTTGGGTATTTGATCTTCTAAATCTACAGACGGTTCAAAAATACCTGTCGGCTTATCCTCATTAACTACTAAGTTTGAATCTTCCTGTACATCACCTTTCGCTTTCTTGTTATCTATCATCACTTTTGCTTTTGAAACTGGAGATTTTATAACACTAGCCCTTGTATTCATCTGAGGGGATTCCTTGTGTCTTTCTTTTTCTTCAGACGATTTATTTGAAGGTTCTGAAATGCTCTTTTCCTTTTCTAAAATTCGAGATTCAATTGATTTTCGAATGTTATTGTTTAGGAGAGTGTCCAAAACTTTTGTAGCTGCACTTGGATTTATTTTTGAAACCAAATTACTAGTCAAACCTTCTAATCTATTCTTTTTCCGTGTCATAATTTCTGATTTCTGAGCTGGAGGTATTGAACTTTTGTACAAGGTTCGAGCCGACATGCTTTTTAGCGGATCTATTGTAGAATTGCTGCTGTTAGATTCATCAGTATTTGTTGCAGACTGTTCATTTGATTTATCAACATCATTGATATCACTTTGTGTTGAATCTTTGACTATATTATTGTTGATGGTTTTGTCTTCTGATAACTTTTTAGATAGTGATTGAACTACTTGATCTAAACTCGAATGAGCTATAACTTTATCAGCTTCTAATCGGTGTCGTTTCTTGGGTGTCACGATAGGAGCAGAATTACGTATCGGAGATGCCTTTGTCTCAGATCTTGGTGAAGATATTCGATTTGTTTCAATTTTAGATAATTCAGGTTTTGAATCGTCTTTTGTTTTAGGTAAAGATTTTTCTAAATCGTGAACCATTTTGTGAACAGCTTTAAGTTTTTCAGAGGTTTCATATATTTTTTTAGACAATTCAGATTGATCTGGAGAAGGTTTTTTAATTATTAAAACATCATCAAGAATAGATGGCGAAGTTGACTGATCTTTAGGAGATGTGCAAATCAATTCTTCATCTTTGAAAAGTATGCTGTCATCACTCATTGAGACGCTAGTAGTTTTTAATGATCTTGGCGAACTTTCAACATTAGCTTTTAAATCATTCATGTTCACAAGACCATTCGCTTTTGAGGTGTCGTTTACTTTTCTTCCTTTTTCAGATGGGCATTTAGTTTTAGGAGATTCTTCATTATTTTCTCCGAGGCAATCCGTTTCCGTACATAAAAATTTATCGGGACTACTGGGTTTTAGATTTTCGTCAAATTCGGTTGTGACCAAACTCAAACTTAATGAATTACTTGTAGAAGAATTGATATGATAATGTCTCTTTTTCAATGGTAATTTGTGTTCATTAGTGTCTTTTCCACCTTTATTTTGTGATTCAGTTAATTGTTTTTTATGTCTTCTTTTAGATGTTGGCGTCACAACTTCTTGATTATCTGATGTTTTCCGCTTTTTCGATACTCTTTTATTTACTTTTGGCGGTGGTAATTCTGTTGAAGGTTTTTCCTTCTCGACTACTTTCTGTTGACTTTGCGTAGAATTTGTTATTAACTTAGGAGCAATTTGACACAGCTTTATGAAATTAGATATTAATCCATCCATGTCTTGAGTAAATTTCTGGTCGACCAAATCAACTGAATTGTCTCTACACTTGGACACTGATCTAGAACGATGTCTTCTTTTACTTCTATGCCTATGATGCTTAACTTCTGTTTTAATAGTAAGCCGTGAAGGCCTCTCAGATGGTTTTAAATTGATTTTAGGAGGTGCTAGTACTACAGTTCTTCTGTGTTTCTTTATGTGAAAAGATGGTCTGATATTTGGCTTTTTGAAATTCAAAAACACGTTTCTTAACAATGATTTGTTTGGAACATAACTGTTTTTAGCTCGTTCAAATATACTAGGTAACAACTTCAATGCATTTTCTTTTTTTGTTGTGGGTGACGAAGATGGTCCAGTTTTAACTTGCTTGCGACTTTTAGGTGATAATGAAGATGTATATTTGGCTACATCGTTGTCTTTTTTTGACGCAGATGTTTTGGAATTAACAAATATTGGAGACGCTCCAAATTTATGAGTAAATGCCGGTTTTAGAGAAGGCAATGATTTGCCTACGTGGCTTGCTTTAGATGGTGACTTTAACAAAGTGTTATTATTGTTATGATTTATTTTGAAAATATTATAGGTAGTTACTGGTCGTTGCAAACCACTAAATACTGGACCCGGTGCGAAAGGATCTGATGCATTTAACCTTAGTACATGTTTTTGATTTAATTTAGTAAAACCATAGTTATATCGTGAAGGTAGTGGATATTTCGTACACACACTAACATATTTCGGACTAGCATTCGACTTGCGTAAAAATGTATCACATTCTGAGTCACTAGAACTGTGTCCTAAATTTAAACTGCTAAATGTTTTATTTGTTAGTATCATAATTTCTTGATCTGATACAAAATGTTTTTGATTTTTATAGTACGATCGGTTTCTAACTGATCTCGTCTTTTTTAACTTTCGCGTTCGCCTCCTCATGCTCCTTACACTATAATCAGTTTTATATCCAGATTTATCACTTTTATAGCCAGACTTGTGGTCGCTTTTATATCCTGACCGATAGTAGTCCGTTTTATATCCAGATCTGCAACCATAGTCACTTTTATAGCCAGATTCTATTAACTTACTACAACTTTTATAGGGTTTAAATTCATGATCACTCTTGTATCCAGAAAGAATGTCTTTGTATTTTGGATTAAGGTCAATTTGTTTCCATGTCGGGTCCAATGGATCATCAACAGCTGCTTCGTTTTCACTTTGATGATCTCTCCAAGCATTTGCAATAGGTTTGTTATTTTTATTGTTCTTTGATAAATTTGATAATTTACTATTCAGTTCTTTTCTTTTTGCATATACGCCAGACAAAACAGATCTGTTTGACGGCAAGGAATCATCATCACTATCACCGGAATCGTATTGGTTTTTATCTTTTAAAGTTTTTGGTGTAGTTTTAGTTGCTTTAGTTTTTGACTGTGGTTTCCGGCCTACTTTTTTACGAGGTGGATACAATACTCTATCAGTAGCATACAACATTCTATCTAAAGCAGCAATATCTAGTTTGTGATCACTTTTCTTAGGTTTCTCAAATTTATTTTGTTGTTCTTGTTTCAATGGAACTGGCGACGGTGCTTCTGTTTTTATTTGTTTAAACTCATTTTCTATTTTCTTCTTCTGAAAATCACACTCACTCGAATCAGATCTATTTGTTCTATTTCTAGTTAAGGATTTTGACCTCATACTTTTTCTTTCTATAGTACTATTTTCTTTTTGAATCGACTTTCGACTATGTCTACTATGACTTTCATCGACATCGTGTCGCCTTAATGGTGAATGTGTAGGTGAGTTGTGATTTGATAGAATTCCCGAATCGGGTGATACATTGGGCGGATCGTTATTATTGTGGAAGTCATTAATCACATTTACTACCGATTTGTCCTCTTTCTGAGATTCAGATTTTTTATTATCATATCTTTCAACTTTCCTAACTTTTCTAGGCCGCCCTCTTTTTCTTCTTGATTCAACGACTACGTTTTTTACATCCTCTTGAGATTCTACTGAATTAGTACTGATACTATCTAGTTTTTGTGAGTCTATTCGATTTACAGAATTGCCATCATTGTTTGTAACAGTAATGGGCGAACTTTTTAAAAGATCACTTGCACTTCCGATCTCTGAGCCTCCTGAAGTTATATCTAAATTCATAAAATCGTTATTATCGACACAATCCTCTAGACTCGGTGGATTAGGTATTGATATATCCACAGAGTCTGTAACTGATGTTAGGTCTTCAAGGGCTTTATTTATTTGAGAAAGTGCTTCAGTTTGTTGTGATATTAAATGTTGTTGATTTCCATTTAAAAAATTTGAAGGGATTGGCTGTATGTCTGTTAAATTATTTATTTGGCCTAATACACAATCACTTATCGATCCCACTCCTTCTATAGAATTAGTGGTCAAACCACACGCCGCCGGAGTATTGATAGAAGGCAACGGCGCAGTACTACTTAGTAGTTGCGTTTGCTCGACAAATTGCTGCAACAAGCTTGAAGCATAATGTGAAGTATTTTGATGAGTAGCATCTGAATTAGAACATTCGTTTTCAGATCCTGATGAATCAGCTGTAGCTCGTTGGATCGCCGCTGTCACTAGTTGAGGAGTGATTTCCATTTCACTACTTGATCCATCGCCTGAAAAGAAAAATAATTTAAATCACTACCCTTATTACAAAAATTAAATGTTTAAAGTTTTGGTATAAAGGAGCTTACCGTTGTCAGCAATAGATTTGTCGTCATTTTCTGGTGAAGTGTTATGCACAGAAAATGTCGAGAAATTGGGCTGTTGCGTCGGCGCGCTCGATGTTTGTTCTGGAAATAGTTCGGCAAGGTCCGCGTCGTCGATAACCTGGTGATATTTTACATTTTATACATCAAAACTAGTCGTAGCATATGAGAATAATTCAAATATTTAAAAATACAAACTATTGATAAATACAAACTATTCACTAAGTATATATACACTAAGTGTTGTCCACAGCATTGCCGCGTATTTAAGTTATTTCGATCTGCGGGAATCCCTTAAAATCACATAGCGGAATTGATTGAAAACCTATATACCTCGTCTATGTGGTCTAGTGGTCCGGCGTCGGACTTGAACCCGAGACCTCAAGAAGGTCTCGGGTTCGATCCCCGGGTCTGGCAACAAATAGTAGAAAATGTGTATTTTCCATTTTCTTATATAAGTAACGCTGGTAGGGATAGGACATGTGCCCGGTTGGCGATAGGTTTGACACCTATCACATCTACATCCTATCACCTATCGTGAGTGCCCCGGTTGTACCTCTGCCTATGTTTTCGGGGATATGGGCGTAAAGATACTTTTTTTTATCGAAATTCAATTAAAACTCGACTGAGCATAAAATATTCAGCCATGATCCCATTACAAAATTAGATCGTACTAATTTTAAATTTAAGTCGCCGCATATCAGTAACATCATCAGATAATAACATTTACAATACAAACAAATCATGAGTGTCCCGTATAAAAACCCGTTACGGAATTAGTTAAGCGTAACCAACAGACAAACAAAAATGTTAATGACTATTTTTGTCTTACATCGGGCACAATATAAGTTTTGCACTAATGGTAATTTTTGTGGTTCGCATGTTATATTATTACAGACTTGGGGGCCATCTGCACGATCCTGGGCTAAATATTTAAATGTATGTAAGCTTTTAAGATAGGATGAGCCATGTATTTGACAATTCAACCCGTCATCAAATTTCAGTCCGAAACATGCAAACGGGCTTGTATGGTTGTTTAAAAAACGACTGACATAAATATATAAATTACTTTTTTAGGGAAATATAACATATTCACCTACTCCTGTTAAGTGTTGGTAGCAGTTTGTTTATATTATTATAGTACTATACCTGCAATGGGCAAGCAGCAACCAAGGCAGCATTAGATTCGTCAGGAGATCCATGTGCAGAGCCGCCAGCGGCGTCTGCAGTGTCCGAGTCCGAAGATGACGACGATGACGAAGAGGATGACGACGACGAAGATGATGTCGATG
Source organism: Calephelis nemesis (assembly GCA_002245505.1). Classification (NCBI taxonomy): domain Eukaryota; kingdom Metazoa; phylum Arthropoda; class Insecta; order Lepidoptera; family Riodinidae; genus Calephelis; species Calephelis nemesis. Next base: position 241,152 of record NJDD01000972.1, on the reverse strand, counting down.
ACGAAGTGCTGCTGCCACAGGCTCCGCTCTCTGCTGCAGGTGACGCAAACTGTTGACAAAAAAAAATTATTTTAATATCGAAATGCAAAATCTTGATACTTCACAAAATATATGCGGAAGTAAAACTGCAATCTAAATGCTAACTTCATCTAAATATACAAAAAAATAAGAATTTTCCTCGATTTCCTTAGAATTCCGTCGTCAGGTCACAACTTGGTGGCAATAGGTCCAAATCACTACACAGTGTAAAACAATACGTCTTTCCCTATGCATACTTAGATCTTTTAAACAACGCAACTACGCGTTTAATGTGATTTTTATTTAAAAGAGTGATTCTAGGGGAAGGTTTATATTTATAATAAAAAACAACAAAGAGGTTTATACACTAGTGAGTAGCTCCAACGAGCTGCTAGTTTAAGATAAATATTAATTTTGAAATCGGCTAAAATGATGCAAAATCAATTAATAAAAATAATATGGGAATCGAATATAACCTCCTCCTTTTTTAAGTCTGTAAATGAAGTAGTAGGGAAATTTCCTTGAAGTGTTACTTATGACAAAGCGTATTTTTTTTTAAATGATAGGACTATTTTTTAAATGATATTTACAATCTATGTTTTATCCGTATAGTATAGATACGAGCGGCGCACGTTTTCAATGTCCGACAGAAGCAGACATATTTTATTAACATACTAGTTGTTACGGCGAACTCCGTTCCACCCGGAATTTGAAAAAATCAAAATGCAGTTTTTCTGATACTGAAACCGATAGCCCCCTGAAGTTTCTTTCGGTAAAATCTATAACTGCAATTAGGTTATATTGTCTAATAATTACGTATATGGTTATTACAGCTTTGTCAGAGAAATATCTCTGTGATCAATACGAAACAACAGTTTGTTTATAAACTAGTTTTAATTGTAAGGAAACTTTACAAACATATGTATCCAATAATTTATTTTAGATAATAATGTTATCCAATTTAAGTATGTTTATAATGCTAAAAACTACAATACGACTAAAGCATACATAAAAAAAATGCACCAAAAGTTACATTAGAAACAATGACAGTTAGCTTTTTATAATATTTAACTCAAGCTCCATAATGGCGTTCTTATTGCTTCGGAGCGATCTCTGCCAGACCTTAGGGTGCCTATACATATAATGTACATAGGTAAAGATGTAAAGTGTATGTATCTAAGGGAATTCCCCTAAACGCTGAGAATGTAAAAACTAATTCATATTGTCTTGCATTGTTTAAAGCAATTATTAAAGTTATAGCTACACTGCAATCATTAACACTAAAGTTATAATATTCGAAAGTCTGTCATTCTGTCTGCCTCTTACTCTTTCACGGCTGGACCGAATTTAATGAAATTTGTTTCACATATAGTTGACGATCCTAGTTTAAACATAGGCTACTTTTTTTAGTAATCAACACCCACCCAGCACTACAATAAAGAATGACATGGATTAAATTATTATGACCCCGTCCGGAGGGTACGATAACCGGCAGACTAACTAACAACCCGGCCGCAGTACAGCAACGCACCTGTGACATCTACGGTGTCTATAGGCCATGGTTGTCTCTTACACACCTCTTACCCGTGTGCTTGTTCGCTGAACGAACACATAAAAAAATATTTAAAAAAATCTACGCTGACAAAATCTCTGGTATACAGCTAGTATTGAAATAGGAACGAAAGGTATTCATTAGTCGTTCAGATTGATTCTACGTAACTGGTGCCGACAATGTCGCAAAAGCCGTTCCCTTGCTGACCGCAATTTGTGTACATAACCATTCGAATCTCGAATAACATATTCCACGGAATATGAACGATATTTGGCACAAAAACTATAATTAGAATTTACTAGCTAATGACGCAGTGGAAATGTACCAAAGTTTTTAAAATATGCCGCTATTATTCTGTATATGTCAAAAAACGGTTTTTTTTTATTATAATGGCAAACAATTAGACGGATTCCCAGATGGTAAGAAATTCACGCCGCCCAGAGACACCAAAGGTGGTAATTGTGCGTTAACAACCCGAGGTCAGAATCTCTGGCCTAGAGCAAAAGTAAGTTTACCGGCTACATAACCCTAGGAACCGGAACATGTCAACGCCAAGCATTGACGTTATGGCGGCAGGAATAGGTAAGGCGATGGTACCAATCCGGGCGAGTAGCTGCTAAACTCTACCACCTAGTCAGATGTCACGTTGTTAGTGACGGTGAGCCTATGCCCGCCTTTTACGAGCTGCCTGGCAAGATAATCTATTCTACAAAGGAACTCGGACCAACACGGAGACCGTAAGATACTAGAATGAATTTTATAAACACCCAGACTAGGAATGCAGACATCTAAATGTTCAACACACAAATATCTGTCCCCTTCGGGAATTGAATCTGAGCATTGCGGTTAGTCGGTGGAATTGTGCATGTACGTTAGTCTTTCGACAAACGAGGCGAAGTAGGTACCGTCTTATTAATAAACATGGACTTAAGTAGTGCAATGTTTACAAAAATATATCTTCCCGCCCATGTCTCCGAAGTGATATGCAGAGGCATAACTAAGGCCACCCACGACTCGCCAAAGACACTAAACCTCACAATGTTATTGGTGGATCCGAGCAAACATACAATCCCGGACAACGTTATTTTTATTAGAAAATTGAAACTACACATTCTCTTAGTTTATTGCCGACCCGGGGACCGAACTCGGTACCTCAAGAAGTAAAGTCCGACGCTAGTTCGCTTAAATACAGGGGCGATCCAAGGTTTAAATTGATATTATAGTATCAGTTCGAATACTTCAGTGTAAAGTAAGTAAAGACTAATTTCAACCTAAAACCATGGAATCCTCGTTGCCATAATGTCAGTGCTCATCGTTCTTGCGTTCTGATCTAGGTATGGCATTGGGTAAACCTATTAACGAAACAGATTCCATACCAGCATCAGATTAACAAAGCAAAGTTCAGATCTTGGGCGAGTGAAGGTTTGTCCTTCTACACCGTGTCTATGACTAGGCCGTATTCTACCTGTTACCTTTTTACCAGTGCTCGTCACTGTCATGTTCTAATTAGATAAGACACTATTGCAAGAAGCTAACCATCCCCCACCTTTAAACTGGTAGTAATAAGTTAAACTCTTGGCCCGTATACCGGTCTGTCTTCCTATATTAAAGAACTTTATTATTCGTAGCAATTCTGTTGGCGCGAACCAAGCTAAATTTAGAATCGACACTAACAATCAAACTTTGCATGTAGACAATATCCCTTAATAATTAAACTTACAAGTTTAAGATGATCTTGGTCCTATAAGCTTAAAACTTTACATCAGTCTACAGTCAATTACAGAACATTGTATGTAATTTAATACACTCAACGTCTTATTAATAAACATGTACTAAAGTACTACAAGGTTCAACCTGGTATTATCGTTACTACACTGAGATACAGACTATAACATAAACTTTACTCTCACTTGAGTCTTTGTTTATTAAGACAGTTTACATTTGAAATTAGTTTGTGCCAACAGAATCACCACCATTATAACCTACACAAATAAAACCTGGCTTGTTTGTTAGGCAAAATAAAAAGCTGATACATTAGAGGCACTAATCAATAGGCGGAAGGGCAAGCAGCCCTCGCAGTGCAAGGGGTTGGAGTGTCGCGTGGTCGGCGGCCTTATCACAGCTCGCATATCAAACATCGAAGACCCTACCTAGGCGACATAAAAACTTTACACAGTTTTATTATTTTCATAACGAATACTAGGTTTTATACAAAAAAAAACAGATTATAACTTTGGCCGTAACACGTCATTCCTCTATCGATTTTAGCGAAAAAGCACAATCTGCTGATTTTTGATGTTTTAAGCTTGTCAAAGGAAAACTTTACACAGTTTTTAATATTTTAATAACGAATACTAGATTTTGTACAAAAAACCAGATTATACATTTAGCCGTAACACGTCATTCCTCTATCGATTTTAGCGAATTGTAACGGTCAATATTAATATCCTATCAACAGATAAAGATAGACCTCCTAGTTTTGTTGCAGATATTATTTTTGTTAATAATTGAAAAGTAGCAGCAGTTACTTGGCAACTGATCTAAAATAGCACAATCTCTAATTTTTGATAAGATATTAATACTGGCCGTAGATCAACTGCTTTCGGGATAGTACATGACAACTAATTTGGAGCCGACATGACGATGGAGGTGTAAGGAGCTCATGAACTCCTAAGTAGTGTCGGGGCTTATCTATTTATTAATACGTGATGTCAAAACTTTGGACCACTTTTTTACGAAAATTGCGCTGACGCAGGGGCATAAAATTTGGCACACTTGTAGTTTATGTGTAGGAGAAATGCATAACGCTAATATTTTTCAATAAAAATGCTTATATAGTACATTAAATCAATAAATAAAACACTACCCACACTTTCATGCATTTGACAAACACAAACAAATATATTGATGATAACGATCACAGATGGCGCACTAAAAAGTTTGGAAACAAAGTAGATGGTCTTGAGAAATGAAGATAGCGTTCTTATCAACAAGATATTAAAATTCATTATAGTCGAATTTCGACCAACGGGCGACCACTAGTTTATATTTAATACATGAATAGTAGTACTACTTAAACCCATTGCTGGGAATAAGCTTTACAAATAAAAGCTTATCGTAAAAATACATTTCTGCTAAAAACTTTTCATGTTGGCAACATATATAGGGATACCATATTCGTGTAGCACAACTCGTTTTAAATTACATTAACAACTTGTGGACTACAACTCCACAACATAACCATTAATTACGACACCTGCTAAAATACTAGTAATTGAAGTACTGACTATTAAAAATTAATTAATAGAAATACAGAATCTTTGAACGATGAACTGGTCAAGGTTATTGGAACTAGTTTAGTTTGAGTCGACTAACGATTCCAGATGTTCGAATGAGGCAATTGGGATAAGTCATTTTTGATATAAATAGACTCGAAAACACTCGTAATTAAAGGCCTGTACTTATTTAAGTATATTTTAACGGATATTTCGGTCCGAATGAGGCAATTGGGATAAATCATTTTTTATATAAATAGACTCAAAATATCTGCTGAAATACTCGTAATTAAAGTACTTATTTAAGTAGGTATATTTTAATAGATATTTCGGTTTAAATGAGGCAATTAGGATAAACATTTTTGATAACGAATGAATGAATTGAAGTACTGGCTTTTAATAACTTTTTTTAATTTGGCTTTTAAAATATTCTCGAAATATCTGCTAAAATATTTGTAATTGGCCTTTACTTTATTTAAGTGTATTTTTAACAGATATTTCAGTTTTAATGAAGCTGTCATTTTTTATATAAATAGACTCGAAATATCGGCTAAAATACTCGTAATTAAAGGCCTGTGCTTTATTCAAGTGTATTTTAACTGATATTTCAAGAATTTTTTAAAATACTCGTAATTAAAAGCTAGAACTTTAATTACGAGTTATAGGTAATATTAATTTCTGGTGGTTAATAATCCATTTTTGTTAAATATACACAAATCCAAGATGCTACCCCACCGCACGAGCGTATGAAGGTAACGCACAATTCTGGATAAAAGTGGAATCCACCATATTCGTCCAAATAACTAGCTGTTTGCCTATGACTTCGTCAGCGCAGAATAATTACGATTGTCATACAAACTTTCATCCCTAATCGTAGTCCAGATTAAGTTAATTTTTGAAAAAAAATCCTATGTTTGAACTTGGATTTTTACATATCAAATTTTATCAAAATCATTTTAGCGGCCTAGCCATGAAAGAGCAAAAGACTTACAGATCGACTTTTTTAGATTCGAAAATAGGTCCGCTCATTTGACTTCCAAAAAGAAATATATTATATAGAGAAAGAAAGAAAGAAGAAAGAAATTAATTTATTTGCGGAATATGTGTGTTTAAAAGTTGTTACAGAATACTTATTCGTACCAACATATTCTACCACATTGTGATGTGCAAATATCTAACTTAATTAAATATATTGTAGTTTTTATTTTCGTTATTTATGTATTTTTACACATAAATTCGTTAAAATATATTTTCTACTAGGCTAGCACTTATTAATTTAAGCAAAAATAATAACGATCGAGTTTTACCCTATCTACCATCCACTAGCATATACGTTTATTATCATAAAGCTTATTTGACTTCCAAAAAGAAAAGTAGATACTTTCAGTTTGAACTAACAGCATTACCGAAACATTATTCTCAGGTCGCGGAAGTGGAGCACGAAATGGCAACATAGACAAATATGACTCTACATATTATAAATTGTCTCTCATTTGAAACGACAATGGTCTAACGGTGCAGTACTAAACTAAGACGGCGCCGACACGAATATTGCATTAGCGACCTCGTGATCTACGGAGATTTATATCTGACAGCAAATCAAAGAAAACGCTAAACGTTTGTCCATAAATCGATTATACTTGGTTTTGAACGTCTCGTTGTCTATACCCGGCGAATGTTCATGAGATTCTATTCCTGACAGGGACAGGTATTTGCGAGGCAAACAACAGAGAACACTATATTTAAGAAAACCCAGCTGCTTACCCGCGACTAGAATATAATAGTTGCAATTTTCGTCTTCCAATATAATTATTTGGGAAGTTTTTTTTTATAAAAAGCAGCATTAATATGAACTCGGGTCTTACACTAAATGCATATAAAATTTCTTTAAACTCGGACCAGCGCTTTAGCCTCAAAAGCATAACAAATAGACTTGCATTTATAGGATTAATAAAGTGTTTAAACAATCAAGTATACGAGCAAGTTGTAAAACATATAATATCCCGATAGGTGTATCTTTCTCGTGTACTTGTGTTTACCATCAGGCTCCTAAACGACTAGATTTAATTGGGTAAAACTTTATGTGTATGCAGTTGCAATAAAATAATAGAAATCCCTCGATTCCTGCTCAACATTTTTAACACAAAAATACCTTTGTGACAAAAATACAATTTTGACAGTACACCTGTAGGGATTCTTAGTTTTAACCGACTCTACAATGAGAGGTGATTCAAATTTCGAAATTGTTTCTTTTGTAATTGTTTGTTATGTGAGAGATCAGCGACTTAGCTCACGACTATCCTGAAGGTAAGAGATAACCGTGCTCTATAGACACCATATATGTTACAGGCGCGTCGCTAGACCGTGGTCGGGATGTTAGCCCTGGTGTGGAAGTCTACCGCCTACCCTACCCTCCAGACCGGAACTCGACAATCATTACGGTGCGCAGCGGCAGGAAAAGAAAAAGCGGTGGATCCCGGACAAGTTGCTGCACAGCACTCTACCATCAGTAAAGAATGACCACCTACTGAAATATTTGGGAGTCGGTTATTGCAGTTTTACTGCGCTTAACCATTTATGTATATGGAATATCTATTAAAACTAAACCGCCTTTATGACTTTAATCATTTTGTTGATCGATGGGTTATCGTAAACACCTAATGCCATCAACTGCGAGGCCTGAGTTCGATTCCCAACGGGTGCAAATGCAAGTTGCATTTGTATACAAACATAGATAGATTCTGGATGCTTAATATATTTATTTGGTATCGTTAACTAACACCCACAACAGAAGCATACAATTTGCTTACTTTGGGGTAAGAAATAAAAAAAAACTTAACCAGTAACTCGCGTAACAGACGCTGTAATTTTAAATATCGACACAAGAGTGACAAAATAACATGGTAGCGCAATTCAGGAGCATTTAACAAGAAGATAATTTACAACCGCCTAGCTAGCTTGTCTTAATTATACGTAGTCCTTGACTCACATGGAAAATTTTTAGCCGTTTCAACATTAATTTTTCTTAAAAAGGACGTGGGTTCTTGAGCACCATTTTTCGCCATTCTGCCAAATAATATATTAGTTTCCTTTTACGGAGAGCTTAACTGGCACAGATCACTTTGTTAACACATCATCACACAAACACACCAATAAATATGAAAATAGGAAGTTTGACGCCATCAAGAAAAGAAATTCATGTGTTGTGTGTTTCCTCGTTACTGCCAAATCTCACTTAATGAGCTGAGTCAAGAGGCTACCACTTTCAAGACCCTGATATGACTTTCTTCGGCGACTAAAGACTAATTTGAATAATTTAATGATGAAAAATGAAAATGCCAGACAGGTAAGCTGATGATCTATTCTGGCCCAAAACGGAGCAAATAACCGTAGCAATAAGCAGAACCTGCCTCTTCTTTGTTTTATAACATAATAATTTTGAACGCAGTAAAACTGCAAGAATTCGACATCGATTTTTCGAAAACTATTCAGTATTACCTCATTTTACCTGGAAATCCATAATCAGATTCAAACTTGGTGGCAATGAGACCAACACTCTTTGAACACTCTTAAAATTGAAAGAATTTTTAAAATCGGTTCAGAAAATACGAAGAAATCAAGTAACAAACATATATCCTCCTTCTTTTATCGAAGACGGTTAAAAATGAAAGACAAATTCATTGAACCATTATAGATAAACTGTTTATGTTTATTTTTTATTTTTATTTTATTTATAACTGTTTGTGCAGTTAATTTGTCTATCAAATATATCACATACAAACTGACTGTAAAATTACTGAAAGCCGAAAGCTCTAATGGTTCTCGAGATACTTGATGCCTTAATATCTATCATTCATATTCATATATTCATATTATTATCACAAAAAAAATTGATACGAATGCGAATCTAAGTTAGAACGATGTAAACCCATTTATTTGTGTTTAATAAAACATATTTTTACGACGACAGTTAATTTTTTTGCAATAACACAGGACATCTTTAAGCCTAGGATAGCATTGAAGAATATTCGAAAATCAACTTTTATTGAATCTATAAAGGGTTTGAAATGGCCCGTATTAACCAACTATTCACTCACACAGAACAGCTGATTTCCAGAAAATTTTAGGAAAACAAATATCACATCGTGAACTCAGTTTACCAGAGCTTTTAACAAAATATCAGTCGGAGCTCATAACCAACTGAGCTACAACGATGTGAATCCATTTTTTATTAGTTTACTTGCATTTGAATTTTGATCAAGCCAAAACTTAGCAATTAGGTAAAGTTTAATGACAAAGTAATATTTTGGTACTGCGACTAATAATTTAATTACAGCTAATTTGCTTTTATAAATAGGGGTAGGGACTGAAGCTCCCTTGGTTTGACGCCCTTTAGGTTCGTTTGCTTCTTAGTTGAATCAGTAAATGCAATAATAATAATATTGATTGATAGTGAAGTTAGTTACGGACTAATAGTAATAGTTAGGATTAACAGACAGTAGTATGCAGTATTTAGGATGGTATGCATTATGCGCAGGAAATTAAACCACCGCCCGTGGAAACCTTTTTTTTTAGTTATATCCTAATAATTTCACAGTAAAACATTCTATAGGCTTTGAAGGCAAACACGTTCAACGGTACGAACGGTATCGGTTGTGTAAGTAAGTTTACTAGTTATACAACCCTCCAGAATACACGAACACGACAGTGGCGAGCACTTACGTTGTGACAGGAATAGGTAAGGCGGTTGGACCAAACCGATCACAGTGTAGCAAAACTTGAGGGAGCTTGGGTTTTATCAGAAGGTGGTATCAAATATCATATTATCAAAATGCTTGTATGAAAAGAGTAATTAATGTAGAAAAAACTAGGTAGGTAGGTGTGAATCACGTCACTGGGCTCTCGATGCTCTCATATTACCCCGCAAAGGACTTGACATAAAGATATGGATGTTTCATGTGTACGACAAATAACTTGCATGCTTACCTATTTTTTGCATGCAATTTCATTTGCATTATTATTTAGTTCTACCGCCGGAATCTCTTAATCTATATCTTTATATATATGATTCTAGTGTTCGTGTGTTTGTCACTGAACTCCTTCTAGACGACTGGACCGATGTTGATGAAACTTTTTGTGTGTGAATTCGAGAGGTTTTGATTCACAGTTTGGTCTCCTGGAAAATGTTTTTTAATTATTTTTTTTAATAATAAGTATTTGTTGATTTTGGAATGTTTCACATCGGATCCGACAGACTGCGCTATTGTCGAAGCATTAATGTCAAGCGATAAGAAGTTTGCTGGGTCAGCTAGTATATCTATAATATAAAAATCAATGCCATTTTTCGTTGTAATTTTATAACTCAAGAACGGGCTCACCTATCCAAACCAAATGCTGAGGCTGTGTTCGGACTATTTAGTTGAATGGTTTATGTGAAGTTTGCATAAAATCGGTCTAGCAGTTCTTCATTAATCACATTTTTTGTAACCAATGAATTTAAAAAACGATATGCGTTTTACTGTTGGGTATTTTACTCTCAAAATGAAACTTCTTTCAGATGGGGATTGTGCTGTCATATTGAAACATTTTTCAGGATTTTTTTTTCCTTTTTGTTTTGTTGTGATATGTCATTCATTCAGTCATACATGTAGCGAAGCACATACTGGGCCGCTAGTTATAGATAATTTAATAAGCCCAGAAAAATTTACAATTAGGTTGCAAATATATCTGCCCTTTCTTGAATCGAACGCGGGCCTCTCCGTTGATTGTTTTATGTGTACGTTAACCCCTAGACCACCTTGGCGATCAACCATGAAGTTCAAGAACGCGTAATTCGGTCTATGAATTGCTTCTAACTACACTGACAGTAGCCTGAGGCTACAATTCGAGATAGGTTTCGATACAAAATCATTTGGACTTTCATTACTAAGTATTGTTCTCAACATTTGGTGCGGGTCGTTGACCCGTGCAATAGACTGTTTAGATGTTAGCATCGTGTCACGAGCGCCTCTTGATAGAGTATTTTATTGTCTTTAATTTGGACACTTATTGATTATCATCATCTAGATCAGATAAAAAATATCCAAGCAACTTTTTAACCGACTTCTTAAATGGAGAAGGTTATATATTTCACTTCTATATTTTATATAGGTATGTTAATCGATTTCTTTGTCATTTCTGAACCGATTTTATGTTTTTTATTTGAAAGGTTTTTATATTTGCGTGCTTCCGCGTTGGTCCCGCTGACACTATGCCAGGATCTGCTGATGAAATCCCAGCGAAAACGAAGTAATATGTACTTAATTGTGGTGTCACCTAAATAATGACTAACTTCTTGAAATCAAGATTAATTTCTTCAATTTTACTGCACATTTTATAATGTGCATTATGCTATAAAATATAGAACTAGCAGGTTCTGATTATGGTTATTAAGGTGGCTCTTCCCCGTGTTGGTGTATGGGTTCCCTGTGTAAATTAGACCATCGGCTCATAAAGGGCGAGCATAAGTTATGGTGGTCATTACCGAGAAGACCACTTGTGATAGAGTGCTGTGCAGCAACTGGCCCTTTATAATCAAAAGCATGGTGCAGCCCATCAGATGAAAAGCAGACAAAGGATCTAAGGTAGAATCGTATTTATAAGTAGAATGTTAATATTTAGATACCTCATAATAATTTGTTTAGATATCTTGATGAAAACTATCCTATCTTATAAACTGCACAAAATCTTATAAAAATCGGTTGAATTCCCATACTTCTTAATATCACAATAAAAGTTTTTATAAAAGCCAGCTCATTTTAACCGACTTCCAAAAAAGGAGGAGGTTATATGTTAGAATCCTACCTATATATATTTTTATGTATATTAATCGATTTCTACATGATTTCTGAACCGACTTCAAATATTTTTTTGTATTTCAAAAATGCTACACCTCCGAGGTGTTTTATTGTCACCTATTGCCACCAATTCTGCATCTGACGATGAAATACCAAGAAATCCGAGATAATTACTTAATTTTTGCATAAGTAGAAGATTTCCGTATTGAAAGCGAAGTCGATTTTTTACAGTAATACTGTGTTTAAATTATAACTTAAAATTAACCACGGCCAGCCATTATAGGACTTATTTGCAACTGTTCGAATGACGCGATTGACATAAATAAGTCACGTGTTATCGACACAAAAACAGTGTCTGTTCTGGTAAAATTGATATGTTAATTCATTCAGTCCCACAGTTCGTCTAGTGCTTCGCCCCTTCCTAAATATTCCACTGATAAGGTCCGCCATGTACATTCGAAACTTTGATACGGAATCCCGTTTCGAAAACACTTCGAACTCAACAAATCTATGGACCAGCTAGGTACACAACGTCAGTATTTTTTCCGTTGATATGTCAGCAAAATTTTGTTTCGAAATTTCGAAACAAGATTCTATAAAGTAATTCCGCGTGTATGTTTAGACCTTAAGTGAGTACAATAGATAACATATTTCAAATTAATTATTATAGATAAGCAAACAAGGGGTTTTCTGATTGTAATAAAAATCCTTATATCAAAATATATTATATACATTAAATGACAGCATCATTGGCCGCGGAGTTAGCATACCTTTTTAAAGCCCCATACTTAGTCAGCCAGAAGAGCCAATCACCGCGCTCCCCCGTTCCATGATTATTATGAAATACTGCTCTCTAAAGTAAACGTCTTAAGCGACAAATCACTATTTTTGACACTATAAAAGTAATTTGAAAAAAAAATATAAAACTGAAACACTTATATTTTAGGTATAGTACTTATCTATGTTTATGTTAAATCTGGTGTCGATATTTTCATAATTGAAGTAGACAGATGGGTTTTGCTTTCAAAAAAGGGTTAACTTTTTGATTTTTTTCTATCGAGCAAAGTGAAATGAATCGTGTTTTGGAAACACTAGTCTTATAAAGCATATTCATGTTAATCTTGTGTCTTTTTGTCACGAAGATCCATGATTGCTTTGTTTGAAAAAAAATTATACTGCTAACGTATTTTAGCATACATGGACCCTTAAGGGTTAAATTAAATTGTGTGTATCTAGAGATATTGATTTTTTAATTACCTACCATATATGACCCTATAAGGTGTTCGTTTTAGGACTCTAAATAACTAACTGCACTAGCATAATTATCGAATTACTTAAATTACTAGATTATAACACTAGTGTCGTCACATTAAAAAAACAAACAACATAATATTAAACATTCCACAAAAGGGACACGTAAGATTTTTAAACACACACTACGCTATACAGCCTTCACCTAATTTATTTCTCCTTTAATAAAAAAATATATATAACAAAGAGAACACTCAAGATTTAAACACCTAAAGCCGAACTAACATCAATCAGCCTTTGCCTAATTTATTGTTCCTTTAATAAATAAAAAAAACAAACAATAAAATTAATAAACAGATAACAAAGAAGACACCCAAACAAACACTCATAATTGATTTAAACGAGCCAACCAATTAAACAACTCGGAACCACTGGACCTTGAACTTGACTTATAACAATGAATCCGCTAACCACTCAGACCGAGGCTAATTCAGGACGTCTATGCCGGAAAAGCCCGGAATGATATGGCGGCAAAGGAAAGTGAACCCTTTATCCTTTGCGAAGTTTAAAAGACAAACATATAATTAAGTGGGCTTTGCTTTTTTTTTTTGTTTTAAGATAGCGAACAAGCCATTTCGTTTAACACGAGAATAGCGAGCACTGACACAATGGCGACAGAAAAAGTTATCAATCGGGACTAGCTACTGCTCACCACTCTCCCCACATGGTTACGAAACTGCACTAATGGAACAATTCGTAATCTCTATCGATAGTGCCATCACATACCTACCATTGCCGACAAAGAGATATAATTATAACATCACTAGAACCGTGTCCCAGCACTAGGGTAGTGCATCACAAAAGTGTTTTGTAAAGTTATTTCTAAATTCAATAACATTTTTAACCTACTCCAAAAATGAGCTTATCAATTGGACTATGTTTTTTTGTTACGCGAGCACTAGGCCAGTAACGAAAATTATTTTATAGTAGTAATAATTATTTTAAAAGGTAGGTTATTATTCTAAAGTGATTCCATACATATTTTACCCAGATCCAACTAAGGTTAAGCTTTATTAAGAACCTCAAAAACCATTATAAGGATCTTAATAAAAAAATATACAGAACCTTCATATGGAACCCTTTCATACGGAAAATTATCAAACCAAAGTAATGAAATTGAACTCAGAACCGTTATGATTATTACCGATAGAACGTAATTCTACAATTATTCGTAATTAAAGCATAATTCCATGAAATTTTTATTCGGATTACGATTATGATAAGAGGTAATATTTCAAAATTACAATCTAAAACAAATGTAAACGAATTGAATTTCGAACAATTTTACACACTAAATTAAATGTACTTATGTATAGATTTATTTAGTTTTTAACATGAATGCGTCTAACATTGATGACATGAAGAACGAAGCCTTTAACATGAGTTATTTACGTATGAAATTTGGTCTGAAAAATTAGTTCGCATGGTTACCAGCAGGGGCGCTGTTTAAAAGTTTTTTTACAAAGGATTAACGGTGACGTTTGAGAGTATAGCTTAAACTCATGGTAAGGTTTGTACATACGTGAAATTTATAAAGGTGTTTTTTATTATTTCCCACAAACTTCTCCGTATTTCTCAACTTTTAATTTTCTCTTAAATTTTCACATAATATATTTTAAACACAATATTAAAGGAATAGCCGCCTCATTGGTCGAGTGGCCAGCGTTCACTCTTAGCTACACTGAGCTACCTCATTTGTGTGATGAACATATTTTAATGTCTGCATTTCCGGGTCTAGGTGTCATTAAATTTATTCTGGTATCTATTAAAATATTTCTATGTATTAGAATCGTTGACTGACACACATAACACAAGCACAATAATTATTATATAATTTGCTATGGTTAGATTCAATTTGTGTAACTTGTCCAGGGATATTTATTTATTAATAATAATCCATCAAGGCGTTTTCAAAGGGGTTTGAAGATTTTGGCTTACCTACTGTTCGGTAATTTGGTTTTTTTTTTTCACAATTGCGTTCACTGATACTTCTTTCAAAAATGGATAGTTAATATCAATACAAATAGAAAGAATTCCTAGAAGAAATCTCGTTAAGTGTCACATTCTGAAGATAAAAACAACTAAAGTTTTACTATTAAAGGTTACGAGTTTACGGGGTTCAGAGAGATTTGCTAAGTTACAACTTATCAGTAAGGAGGAGGAGGAGGAGGAGCATATCTTCGAAATATGACACTTTACGTGTTATCCCCCGTGTTGGTCCGGGCTCCTTTGCAGAATAGACCATCTGCCTTCCTGTGCCAGGCAGCTCGTAAAAGGCGAGCATCGGCTTGCCGTCACTAACACAGTGACATCCTACTAGGTGGTAGAGTTTCGCAGCGACTCACCCAGATTGGTACCACCGCCTTACCTATTCTTACCGCCATAACGTCATGACGTGTTCCGGATCGCAGTGTAAGGTAGCCGTTTAACTTACTTTTGCTCGAGGCCTAACATCCCGGCCTCTGGTTGGCAACGCACCATTACCACCTTTGGTGTCTCTAGGCGGCGAGAATTTCTTACCATCAGGAAATCCGTCTGATTGTTTGCCTTCCAATGTTATAAAAAATATATATTTGTATCTATCTATACATTAAAAGACGAGCTAAGAAAACTCTTGCGAAAACTCATACTCGAGCTACAGATCTGTCTTGTTAAATAACGGCTTTTAGTTAACACTACCGAACATCAACTCTCGCGACATATTACCCGAGCGCACGAGTCTACGCGTAAGGAAGTAAATGTGCAGCCCTGGATGACGCGTTATCCACCAGTTGATTGTGGTCATAAATTATTTTAAATCAGAAACGATGCTGGATGCTTTTTTATAATGTCTTTTTATTTTTATTTGAATTGTGTTGTTGTGCACACCTTAAGTTGAAATTATACGACGAAGGTTGTAGTGACGGCGAAAGTAACTCTTACGAAAGAAACACTCGAACTATTGTACACAAATTGAATCTAACCCCAAAGTAGGCAAATTATATGCTTGTGTTATGTGTGTTAGTCAACGATACTAATACATAGAAATACTTAAATAGACACCAGAACAAATTTAATAAACACCCAGACCCGGAAATGTCTTTTATTTAACACTTTATCGAACGTCAACTCTCCCAACATATTACCCGAGCGCACAAGCGTACGCGCAAGGAAGTAATATAACGTGCAGCCCTGGATAAGGCGTTATCCACCGGTTGATTGTACTCATCAAGGATTTCTGCTCAAGGACGCTGGCTGCTAGACGAACGGCGTTCAACGTCTCTTTATTTTCCTTAGACACATCTCGTTTTTGTCTCAACCCATTTATATTCATGATACATATCGCCTGATCCATAAAAAATGTTTATGTACAATTTGATATACGTTAGTCCGATTAATGTGAAAAGACTTTTATAAATAGAGCTTTACGTTTAAATATTATTTCAAACTAAGTAGAGGCGGTTGTCATTCCGATATCTATTATCTGTTAAATGAAAACTCCTTTGATATCACGCAAGTGGAATTGTAAAAATATTTTGCTTTAAAGCTTAATTGAATCTCGGTTTATTATTCTTTAAACCGATGTGTAAACATAATTTATCCTTTTCCTTCAAAAGTAAAAACCCAATCTAATAACGCTTTAGCATTTTTCCCACAAAGTAATAAATATACTAACTAACACAAATAGTAGCAATTACTAAAGTTTCGGTAGCGTACACACGATATTGTATATCTATATTTGTTTTACAATGAAAGTTTTCTCAGAAATCTTCATTTACAATGCGAATCACAACTTTACTAGTTGTCATTGTAGTCATTAATATAAACTATAACAAAAAAACACAAATTTATAAAATGCGGTGAAGCTTATTTATAACGTGGTACCACGATAAAAAAATATATTATCATCCGAATTATGCATTGTTTGGTAATTAACTTTTAGTATTACGAGTACATTTCATGTGATAAAATGTAGGTAAACTCTGGTGTTTGCAAATAAAATTAGGCACTAATTCAAGGTTTCTACCAACTAGGGCTGTCAAAATTTATAAAAATATTTACGTCTGTTAAAAAAATATGCAACATTTCAGAACAATTAACAGATTTCATTTTTTTTTGTACGTTTTAAACATATTTAGTATTTATTTATCAAAATTTAGTTAAACTAAATCTGTTTTCTAAAGATCTAACTCTACCTTTTCGCCTCTTTGTGAGATTCATTTTTGAAAAACTATTTGAAAATGCTGAGATGGCTAAATCAAAACATATACATATAGGTACAAACATAATGTTTAAAACAATAACAACGTTTTTAGCAGTGATTTAAGTATTCGTCGTGTTGATGCTAAAGAAATCAGTATTAATACACTTTAGTAGCTGTTACCCGCGACTTTGCTCGCGTGGCAATAAATATATTTACTGAACTGGAGTTGATTTAAAAATTATATGAATTATTTATTCCTTTTTAAACGTATTTTTTATTAATAGCCCATTAATAAGGACTTTCATACAAAATTCAACCCCTATTTCAACCCCTCACGGGTATAATTTCCAGGAACGCTTAAATATGCATTTACTAATTTTTAACAAGTAATTCAAATATAAAGTTTCATGTTTCTAATTTAAAGAATGACGGTCATACAAACTTTTAACGCCTATTTCACCCCCTTAGTGGTAAAATTTTCAAAATCGTTTTATTAGGTCTAGGACTAAACACGAATGGACGGGTCATTCGTGTTTAGTCAATAAAACGACCCTAGTCACCAAATTTCATGTTTTTGCTCAGCTTTTTTTTTTGAATGACTAATTTGTTGCTAATCTCGCGATTTTATGCAACTTCACCGAGCTTTGTGGGCCGAGCAGAGTGCTCAGCCCGAGACATCATTATTTAAATGCATGGGGCTGTTACCTACAACGCCAGCATCAAGGGTTGTCTCCCGAGAGACCGTACCTCGACTTGGTGCTGCGTTCTGGTTACTGGGTGGATTGGAAGGAGGAATATTGGCGGCTCGTTGCCCGGCGTTAGGCGCCGGGCGCAAGAGAGGTCTTCGTCGCCGAGACCGGAGGCGACGGAGTCGTGTGATGTTTTTTGCTCAGCAATGATGAATCAGTCAGTCAGTCACGACATGTTATTTTATAAATATTTCTGTTTAACAGCAAAAAAAAATAAAAAATAAAAATAGTAAAAACCTGTTTTAACAGTGTAGTTGGGAACCCTATCACCAACGTTCAACATGTGTTCAAAATTAAAAATAGGCATTGGATAATCGCAAATGAACGAGCTCAGTATCGCTGTTTCACTTTAATGTTTGCATAAACCACACTGTTCCACATTAAAAACAAAGCCTACCACATTTTAAGAATCTTACGACTTTTATGACATTTACGACTAATTTATTTGAATTCAATTTAAATAATTTTATATCCCTAATACAAGAAAGAAATCTTAGTGCTCCTATTTTCGACTATTAATTAAGTGGGCGGATGAGTACGAAAATTAGCAGAGTAAGAGCGCAGAAAACTAGTACTTTATATAAGGTGTTGTCCGAGGCTTCAATGGCAAAAGTTTTTCATATCTCCCGTGTGAATCCACTGAGTTATCAGAAAAATAACCTTTAACTTTCTCCGAGGTCGTATCTATATCTAAGCTAAAATTCGTCAAAATCTTTTCAGGCGTTTTGATGAGTGAAAGATACGTTCGAGACACACGCTTTCAAAGTTATTATAAATTTAACACTGATTAAATTTAAAATGATATTTGCAAATAAAAACTAATATGTTGAAGACTTTTCAGCTCAAACAAAATGTAAAGCAGAATTACATTCCTAATACCAGATTCTTGATGTTAATTGTTACAGGCGTTCTAGACGGTTGTAAACACGCTTTCCAATATAGAAGACCTTGGAGGAACTTTATTTCTATCTTCCTTTTATTCTTAAATTTCGATTAAATCTACGATCTGGACCAGAGATCCCCAAAATATTTTGTTTCATAGACCACTGTCAAAATTTTGTTAGATTCGGTGGCCCCCTGCATGGCCATAGTTAGCATAAGTGCACCTCGCACTTGGCTGACCCCCATTATTTGTCACGACTAATGTACACACCCGTCGAGTATCCCATGAACCCCTAGCACTTGGAGGGAAAGAGGTGATACGTAGAAACTTTTTCTTATTGAAATTCGTGTTCATATTGAGGAAAACTAACAAATTTTGC
This sequence comes from Calephelis nemesis, assembly GCA_002245505.1. Lineage (NCBI taxonomy): Eukaryota > Metazoa > Arthropoda > Insecta > Lepidoptera > Riodinidae > Calephelis > Calephelis nemesis. The sequence goes on along the minus strand of NJDD01000972.1, from coordinate 221,966 downwards.
TAAATTACTGTGCAGAAATGAAAGAATCGTGGAACAATTAGTGTATCGTCTACTATCTCGACGCTGCCAAAGCTTTCTCGATAAGCTCAGATAACGAAGCCACAGCTCTACTTAAGACGCTGTCATGACTTACTATGACGAATAACGACTATTTTGAATAATTTAAGCTCGATTTAATGAAGTCGGGTTACGATGGAAATTTATGAAACTTTACTAATGGCCGATGCTAAGTCTCATGCGAAAAGTAAAAAAAAACAGTGTACAGTAATCCGATTGACGTAGTTAAGTAGTTCTTCAAATAGCTTTGATTTTTATTCAATATTGTTTGGTGTATACACGTGTGAGTTTGTAGATGGAGAATCGACAAAAAGTATGATCTACGATTTGGACAGGTTCAATGATCTCGATCTAATGCGAATCTCATTGTGTAGCTAATTTTTTGTGGCGTATGGTTTAAAAGAATTGAGACGGTAAATAATTACCACATTTACTTTAGGATTTATCAAGACAAAGTAGCTTTTTGTGTCTATTTGAGTTTAAGATTGCTTCGAAACTGTTTTCTTTTTATTATTTACACGTCTAGAATTAATAGTATGTAATAATAATATAGTAATAGAATAGAATATCTATCAGAAGCATTCAAAAGATATCGTAAGTCTCAATCACAAAATAATGGTGCCCATTCGGATACACAAGTCTAAGCTTGTTTTAGATGTATGTTACCTTTTTCTAAGTAAATAAAAACAACATATACGGTACAGTTTAGAAGTGCCAAATTAGCCAAAACATAATTTAAATATGAATTTGAATCAACATATTTCTAGGTATAAATTAAACGTCTATAGAATTTCAAAGTATAAAATAAACTGACAGCACTAAGCATATATGTCTTACAATTTAAAGATTTATTTTTTTAGAACTACACAGCAGAATTACCACCAATAACTGTAAAAATAATTTTTTTACAACGGATGATTTTCTTAAAAGAAAACTGGCAAAGATAGCCTTAATTTTCTACAAAATAGTTTGTGTCGCTACATACATTGAAATTGTATAATAAAGTAATTATATACATTAAAAAATAATATTCACAATATGGAGTTAAAATATTTAGAGGTATAAATATTTATACACACCAAATTTTTCATACATCAACTAAATTTGGTATATTAGCATCACAGATAAAATACAACATTGATCAAAAATGTACACGAGACAAATCATCTAGATTTGTAAATGTAGTCGAAGATATTTAACGTTACCTATGCAAAGCAAGGGCGGGCTTCTAGTATCAGATAAGAATTAACCGGCATGCGATACTTACGATCGTATCAGTGCACGAACAATGCAGATACAATTGACAAGCCGTCCAACAATTCAAGGATGTATGCAAATACACATCACGTCAACAAAGCGCATCGCGGGCAGGCCCACGAAAAATAAAACCAAACGGATACAAGGACAAAAAAGACGAGCCAATTAGTGTTGCGTGTGGATAAAATATCGATATGGATTTCGATGTTTATACTGGATGCCTCAAAGTCGTAATGATCTATGGTAGGACTTTTGTTTTTTATACGTAAGGTACGACGAAATTACATAATTACACGGAGCTAAGTAGAATATCGAAATTATAACTATTTAATTTTAACAAAAATACCCAAGTTGAACTTATGTCCTTAGAAAATTTAAATACATAGCTCAGTAAAAGCATAGCTAGTCATCAAAATAAAAGAAATGACATACATATTTGTAAAATTACAAAAAATGTGATAAGAAAAATGGGATGACTTTTGCGGGGGGGGCGCAATTAAACGATTAAAATATATTATTGTATAAACACAATATTTCAATGTAGACATTCATTTTTTGGAATGTAAAATAGAAAAGATTCATCGACATTTAATTATCACGATCGAACACTCGATAAATCATCGCATCCCTAAAACCAATCGAACCCATCTTACGTACAAGGCGCATATCCAGTATTTAATTACTTTTATTTACATTGCTATCGCGGTTTTATGATCAAGACGAATGACAAGAATATATTTATGGTTTATAATTATGCACTTATTTCGCCATGAACGTTAATTTAGTATTCAATTCAGACGAGTCATTATTGACGTGAGAATATATCATCTAGCTATAAACGAGAACTGTGAGTTTACTGTTACCCGTGTACTGAGGGCAGATGAACACTATTTAATTTACAATAAACACAATACTGGTACACATAAAGTGACTGAAAAGTTGTATGACGAGGTTGAGCGTGGGCGGTTGTTTTGTATCTGTGTTAACTAAAATTTATTTTAAAACTGCTTTTTTATATTCAAAAAAATAAATACGTAAAGACGTATACTGTGTTGGTTCAGATTTATTGGTAGATTGGACCATCTGCTTCTCTACCAGGTAACAGGTACCAAGTAAAATTTCTAACATTTCGAGTGGTGGTAGTTTTGCATCAAATTGCCTTTTACTGGATGTAACCTGGATGTAAATTAGATTTACACAATAGTGCACACACGAGTCACGTGCCTTTTGTACGATCTATGATACGATAAAGAAACGATTTCCTATATTTTACACCCCGGCTGCAGAATAACGAAGCACCTGAGACATCTATATGCCTATAGACCGCGAACGTCTCACATTATCAGGAGAGCGTGTGATTGTTCGTTGTCGTATCGATATGCTGATGGTATCATATTTTTAATGTAACTAGTGGTCGCCCTTTGGGCGAAATTTGACCGTAATAAATTTTAATGTCTTTTTGATAAGAACGCCATCTTAAGTTCTTAAGACCAACTACTTTGTTTCCAACCTTTTTAGTGCGCCATCTGTGATCTTTTATCGTTATCATCAATTTGTTGGTGTGTGTCAAATGGCATGGAAGTGTGTGTAATGTTTTATTTATTGATTAAATTTACTTTATAAGCATTGTTATTCAAAAATACTAACGTTCTGCACTTCTCCTACACATAAACTATAAGTGTGCCAAATTTTATGCTCCTGCGTCAGCGCAATTTTCGTAAAAAGGGGTCCCAAGTTTTGGCATCACGTATTAATATTATTAACACCACTTAATTTAATTAAAGCCAGACATACACGTCGCCTATAGACACCCAAGATGTGAAAATTGCATTGTCGATTAAAAGATGCTTAAACAGTTCACATTATACTCAACCATCCAAATGCCAACAAGACATTGGTGAGGTTATAGTGGCTGTAAAATATAGTAATGGTAGCAAACTAGTTTGAGTAGGTAGGACTCTCATGAACATAGTCTAAACGAGTGAAATAAAGTTATTCAGCTATTTCAAATCTCAATTACGAACGTGCGATAAAACCTTTACATCCCTACGCCAACAAGTTTTATTTAATTACTTAAAAACCATAACATCTTGTGAATGACGCAGTCACTACAATGTAAAATAATTAAGCGCAGTAAAACTAAAACCAACTCCGACTATTTTATTAGGTACCATGTCGCAGTTTGATTTTTTTTGATAGGTAGCAAATCAATCCGAAATGGGTCACAGAAATTACGTGAGCGTACTGCTAATAGTTTTTGAGTTATACTTAATAATGTATTTCCTCAACATAAGGTCGTAAATGTTGTTAACTTAAGCGACGACTTGGTGATCTTGGTAAAACTAATATGGGAAACAGGAATAATGACGTATTTTTTTAAGAAAAAAAGTAACATACAGAAGTATCTTCACGCCCGAAAGGTTAGGCAGAGGGCACCCACGACTAGGCGTAGACACTAGGTCCTGTCAATGTGATAGGTGGCAAGCCTATCGCCAATGGGGACATATATCTAATCCCGGGAAACGTTATTTTTATTAGAAAATTGAAAATATACATTTTCTAATTTTTTTTTGTCGCCCGAGTCGGGGATCGAACCCGGGACCTCAAGAAGTCAAGCTGGACGCCGGACCGCTAGACCACTGAGGGGAAAGAAATAAAAAAGCAGTCAGATTGAAAACCTTCCTTCTTTTCTTCGCGTAGGCTAAAAATAATAACCAATCGTGTGGTCTGTCATAAGTAAAACATCTACAACTTTTCCTCGTCGTGTGCCAGTGACGCAAACCCATAACTTTTGACCTATTGAAGTAGCTCAAAGCATTTAAGACGTCTTCACTTCAAAAAACAATTAGGCTATGGCGATAACTTTTGCCGGGACATTTATTTTTTGGGAATGTTGTCAGTGTGTTCGCATATTTCGGCTAGGCTAGGTGGAAATGGCTTACACAAATAGGCATGAGTAATAACAAAGCAGTCGGGTTTTTGACTCGACTGCATAAAATAAGAATATCACAGACATGATGTATATTTTCAAGTGTCTTAAAAAAGGATTCCCTCCATTCGTCGGAATCTTTTTAAGTATGTTTTAGATTATTTGAAAACGTCTTGACCGACCGATTCGGGAAGTAATTCGATTTTTGAAAATAATTCTTAGGTGATGGTCATCCGGACAAGATCTTACGAAGGATGCATATTACACAAATCGCTTTATATTTAAAAGGCAAAAGCAAAATGTTCTTCTGCTAAGACAAGTCACGTCCGTCAAAAAATATGTAGATAAATATGTCGATTTATAAAATGTAACAAATTAAAATATTAATGTTCTTATGAAAAATAATTCGTTATTTAAACACCATTATATTGAATGCGAAATGCGATTATTTACCTTCAAGCATCTTAAAAAAATATATGCCTAATTTAAAATATATATGCCTTTTCCCGTGTTGGTCCATCCAGTTGGTGGCAGAATAGACCATCTTTCTTACCAGGCAGCTCGTAAAAGGCGAGCATAGGCTTATCATCACTAACATCGTGACATCTGACTAGGTGGTAGAGTTTCGCAGCAACTCGCCCGGATTGGTACCACCGCCTTACCTGTTCCTGCTGCCATAACGTCATGACGTGTTCCGGTTCGGAGGGTAAGGTAGCCGGTAAACTTACTTTTGCTCGAGGCCTAACATCCTGCCCTCAGGTTGGCAACGCACCATTACCATCTTTGGTGTCACTAGGCGGCGTGAATTTCTTACCATCAGGAAATCCGTCTGCTTGTTTGCCTTCCTATAATATATATAAAAAATATATTGCTAATAAGTTTATCCATTTACACCCATATTTTTCAATGTGCGTTCAAGGCACCTTGTGGGCCGTACGCTTCACAGCGTATTAATTTTGTGGTTTGTTTACAAGATAGATATAATATTTAACTAGATAAGTATCTTCTAAATTATCAAGAGCTATGAACAAGTAATTTACATGCAACTGAACCATTATAAATATTACTTATGAATGAGTGACCTATGAATAATATTTGACAGCCCAACGCAACATCAAGACAATCAGAGCTCAGAGGCTAGATTCGATCCTCGACAGGGACAAATATTTGTGTGATTATTTATTTGGTGATTGTGTATTTCTTTATTTAGGTGATTCTTAAGAAGATACTTGCTTTAGTTTTTATTTTCATTTCTACTATAAAACATATACTAAAAAGTGAGTAATACATACATTCATACATATCTTCACGCCAAGTCCCTTACGGGGTAGGCAGAGAGTATCGAGTGCCAGACCTCACGATCCTGACAAACCTGTCATGCTTCCTTCACATTCATTACCCTTTTCATACAAACAAGTGAGTAATACTAGTCCGAAATGATACGGTTGTTTATGATAGCGCAGGTATCGAACATATTTTTTATCAATAACAGAATAAACAAACAAAAAATACAAAATATGTACAATAAACAAAATTTAATTAATTTAATAATATTTTTCCGACTTCCGATAGTAATTCTGTGCCCTTAAGTATGTTCTTATGTGTCCTTTTTTCGATCTCTTTTTCTACCTTATGTCTAGATGACTAGATCTATCAATACTAATATTACAAAATTTAAGAGTTTGTTTGCTTAAAAGCGCTACTCTCATTAAATCATTAAATAGTGGTTCGATTTCAAAAAATATTTCAGTGTTATCCCATTTATCGAGAAAGACTATGTATCATCATGCTAAAACACTAGATGGACACTAGATGGAGCGGAGTACTAATGAAGAATGTTTCAAAATCGGGAGATATCTTCCTATTTTTTTCCATACATGTTAGTATCAAGCGATACGAAGTTCGCCGGGTCGGCTAATGTCCAATACTGAAAACATGATTGTTCTAATATTATGTGTATATTAAAAGATTTGGTTCCACATTTACTTTTTTGAAATTCTTACATTGTGACAGCATTACAACTATACTAATTAATAAAATTTGATTGGGTTTTTATGATAGATTTTTGTTAATAAAAATTAACTTTGTCATAACAAAATCGGTCAAGGCGCGGAAATGGCATTGATTGAGGGAATAATAGCTAAACACAAGTACAGTAGGAACGTTGGCTAGTTAACCGATTATAATAAGTGTACCTAGGCCATTGTAAACGCCAGCTATTTATATTCTCGGCTTGTTTACGAGGAAGGCTTGTAATTAAATTACATACAGATTTCAACGGCAATGCCCGTCATAAACCTAGATTACAATTTCCGCTAGAAAATTCTATTGATGCAACAACTATTATTGTAGTGGTCGCATGTGGTTATGATTGATTTTACTATTAATTCATGTATACTATAATACATATGTATAATAAATCATGTCGGTGACGGGCTTCTTTGAAGCTTTTACAGGTGGAACCCTGACTAGATGGTAGTATTTTGGTGTTTGTAGCCCGATTAGGTAACAACGATTTACCTCCTTGCTTTGCTTTCAAATTCATTTTTTGATTGAGATCCGTTGATTTTTACTCATACAACTCATCCACATTATCATAAATTAACATTCACCCAACCAATTTCAGTAAAAACGAGATCGTAGTCAAGCCGCAGCTTATTGTATCAAACTGTTTATATATAATCTAATAACATCTACTAAACGTTTAAATTATATAAAGACATTAATTAAATTTTTTAACAATTATCAAATCATTAATGTTTTAAAAAATATTACTAGCTTCCACTCGGGTTTGCCGGCGTAGTCATTTACATTTCTTTTAATAAATTTTAGCCTATACGTTATTCTGATGATGACTTATATTCCTGTTACGTTTATCTAAATCCGTTCAGTATTTTTGCGTTAAAACTGAACAGACAAACCGACAAAAAATTAATAGCCCTCGTTTTGGGATCTCTGTCCTGTACTTGTACTATAAATAGCAACTATTTTTTTTAAACATTACATGGACGGATTTTATTTTATTACTATTTTATTATATGTACGGATTGTGTTGTAATGTAGGCGTAAATATTCATTCATATAGTCATTTTTTTACTATACAAGTACTAAATGCGAAAGTGTATCTGTTAATCCACCCTTCACGTCGCTACCATTTAATAGTGTTTGTACGGGGAGATATTTAGCGGACTGGTTAACGACATAGGCTAATTTTATCCCGATATTTAACGGGTTTCCGAGAGATTTTAATAAGCCAGACATAGCCACGGGCAACATCTAGTACTAAATAATGAGCAGACGTACCCATCACAAAACATTCGTGAGACATGATGTCACTGTGGCTTTGTCACGTTGCAAATACAAGTGCTGAGCGGCGTTAAAATAAAAACATGATTTTGTTTTCACACATCACATACATCCAATCCATACTAATATTACGAATGTGAAAATCTGTTTGTATGTTAGGCTTTCATGTCCTAAAATGGAGGAACGATTTAGAATATTTTTTATACATACAGTTAAAGACCCAAGTTCAAATATAAGCTACTTTTTCTTAAGAGTAACTCTGCAAAGAAATTGTTTTCACACATCACAAACATCCCTTCCATACTAACATGGGAAAGTTTGTATGTTTGTTTGTTACTCCTTTACACAAAAATTGCTCAACAGATTTTCATAAAATTTGGCACACATATACAGGGTAACTTGGTTAACACATAGGACATTTTTTATCCTGAAGAAATGCTCCTGTGAGACTGTTAATCACACGGGCAATGCCGCGGGCGACAGCTAGTCTTTATTTAGACGAGTCCCTTATAAGGGTAGGGTATCAGGTAGATTTACATAATCGGCCTGACAGATTTGAAGGTATTTAATATAGGTATTTAAAGTAAGTATCTCTATTTAACAATTTCCTGGTATTTCTTTAATGATTTGCTCTTTAGTAAGATGGACTCGTCTTATTAAGGAGATTAAGTTAACAGTAGATTTCTACACTGTGTAAGGTTTTTAGGTATCTAATATTGGTATTTAAAGTATCTTTATTTTAATATTTCTACCATTTATTAAGTTTATTTAAGTATCCCTCTAGAATTTAAAAGTCCATTAAGCTATAACTCAATCTATCGGTTGAGCCGTTTTGCTGTTACAACGAAACATACAAACGTACACTCGTATTAACTATATTAGTAGTAATATATTAAATTGCTTTCGACATCACGCATTGGTTGTACATATATATTATGACACGTGTCATCTTTTTTAATTAAAATTAGAAAGGTACTAATTGCGTTTATTATGACTATTGGCTTTAAACCCACCTCAATCACAAGGTGTAAGCCTCAAAAATACTATATATTTGGTAAAAGACACATTTGCATCACAAATATATTCTACAGGTTGTAAATAACCACACCAGTCCCGTTTTTAAGTTAATTACATAAAATAGACAAGCAGGTGCGTAGCTTATATTAAGATTTAAACTAATGACGAATCTTTCATATTTATGAAATACTGACGCACGTTATAGAGCTTCCACACGGATTCAAACATCGGTAGTAAACATTGGTTTGCATCCGTGTTGAACGTAGATTTAATACCAATTTTGATTTGTTTCGAAGTTTCCACCAAGGTCATCTTTTTGAAAGGCGTGATAGGGGCGTCATTACAACCGTCTGGATGATGCTTTACTTATATAGGTCGTCCAGTGATCGAAATTCGACGACAATAAATTTAAAGATAAGATCTTCATTTATCAAGACCAACTACTTTGTTTTTAAACATTATGAATATAGTTTGCGCGACATCTATGATCTTCTATCGTTATCAATATTTTTGTTTGTGTGTGTCAAATGCATGGCGATATAGGTAATGTTTTATTTATTGACTTAATGTATTTTATAATGCAGAACGCTAATATTTTTCAATCATATAATACATATGATTGAAAAATATTAGCGTTCTGCACTTCTCCTACACATAAACTACAAGTATGCCAAATTTCATAGTCCTCCGTCTGCACAATTTTCGTAAAAAGGGGTCCAAAGATTTTGCTTGCACGTATGAATGTTATAATTAATATCGCTTTCCAACATCTATAACACAAGCATATAATGCGCTTACTTTGGTGCTAGATCCGTTAGTGTAATTTGTCCAGTGTTATTTATCTTTTAATTAGTGGTAATTTGTATAACTTACACACATACATATCTTCAGGCCAAGTCCTTGCGGAGTAGCCTGAGTGACGGGTGCCAATTGTCACGATTACTATGGACCTGCCTAGTTTCCTCTATTTATTACTCTTTTCGGAGACATAACTTATTCAAGCAACCCCTAAAATTATATCGTATCATTTAAAAGCAAACAAGGAAAAATCCTCATTTTGCAAAATTTCTTCAAATTACATAGTAAGAAAAGTTAATTGGCTTATATCAGCTCGATTTTGAAGACTCCGGAAACCAATTAACATGATAATATTTATAATTCGATTCATAGAATTTTGAGAGGTTCTGGCAGTGTGAAAAATACGAAGGGTTGCCTGGTCGGTTCCACGTCGGCGAGCACCGATGCACATTGCGCCCAATCCACGAGATGGTACCCAGAATATGTTAGCGGTGACGTCGTGAGTATGGACTCTCAATTTCATGGTCGTTAGTACTGTTTGGTTGGTCTCCATGGTTTATTCGGTAGTAGAGTATTTTTATATAATTGGAAAAGTTACGCAAATTCAATCTAAAAACAAAAGTGAGTAATAATTGTATGCCAGTGTTATGGTTGTTAGTCAACGATTCGAATACATAAATATACCTACATATATGAATATCAGAAAAAAATATGAAAACCCAGACCCGGAAATGCAGTCATCTAAATGTTCATCACAAAAATGCCTGTCCCCTTCGGACCAGGATCAGGAATCGAACCTGAGCCTTACGTTTGGCCGTTGGTGGCTAGCCCCTTGACTAACGGAGGCGAATTTTATAACTGTACAGCATCTAAAGCCAGGCGATGAAGAGGGTTCCGTCTTAGTCGCCGGGCAATGTGTACTGCCAGAGGAATGAGCTCCAGCTGAGAACGTTCCAATTTGTGTAAATGCTACACTAAGAAATAGTGATGTTGCGATGTAGAATTCGCCCGAATTGTACGCCTTTCGTCAAAAACTGTTTTTGGTATGTATAAATAAATCCACATTATTTACACAACCTTACAGACCATGGACGACAGCAACAAAAAGAATCACGTGCCACCTCGGCTCTGTGATCTAGCGTTTCAGTTGTTGGACTTCACTGCCTGAGGTCCCGGGTTCGAATCCCGGGTCGGGCAAAAAAAAGAAAATTGGGTTTTTTAGAATCTTCTAATAAAAAAAACGTTGCTCGGTATTGGATATGTGCCCGGTTGGCGATAGGCTTGCCACCTATCATATTGTGAGACAGTGTCTTCGGCTAGTCGTGGATTCCTGGTTGTGCCTCTGCCTACCTCTTCGGGGGTATGGGCGTGAAGATACATGCCATTACGATGCTAGATTCAGACTTATTTATCCTCCGCTCTAAAATCCCCGTGTCATAGTTTCTTGTAAACAACAACAACCGCGAGAGAAAAAGAGGATTGTCAGTGTGTGAGTCTGTCATAACTTTTAAACAAAAAGACAAATGTCGATGCCGGCTTGTTTGAAATCTGACGTGATCTATATAGTTTTTAGCTACATTACATATTATAGGTTTTGTCGGGAGGTCATTGTCTTTTTTTTATTTCATTTTTACAAGGATTTTTTTCTATTTTTTAATAATACAGTCAAAAAATATCTTGTCAAAGCTTCTTCGACATACGGCCTAAAAAGTTCTGTGATTCATTACCTGTAAGACAGTTTTAGCAAAGCGACAAGTCATAGACTTGTAAGCATCAACATGGTGTGGATTTATTTAATATCGTTAATAACATTTAATTCATACACTAAAACACAATAACAGAAACAACAAAGACTTTTTTCAATAGCCCGCGACGGTCGTGAGTCAGAATTAGGCGCCCACTGTCGTATCTCCCATCACAATCTACTCCAGGCCGGGCTAATTAAGGTGTATACATTTAGGGTGAGAAATGAATGGAAAACTTGAATAATAACAAATCCTTAATATTATGTTCATACATTCAAAAGGTACGTTAATACACTTTAGAGTCGATTGTTATAACGTATTATGTCCGACATTTTTAAAGAAACCAGTCGTTTAAACTTACGTTTGGTCGATTTTTGCAATGATGGTAAGATCTAACTACGAACTACTATTTCGATGTCTACCTATGGTCGCACTTCCCCGTATTGGTCCGGGCTCCATTGCAGAATAGACCATCTGCCTTTCTT
>NJDD01000972.1:172258-210315 GCA_002245505.1 Calephelis nemesis | reverse complement strand
GTTGGACGCAGCATCATCGGCAAAAGTGGCCATATGGGACGCAACATAGTTTCTAAGTTGTATATATATATATATATAAAATATATATAAAAACTTCACTAATAATACAACACATATAATTTAGTAAAATGTAATAAGTTATTCAAATTTTTAAGAAAGAGAAAATTTCGCCCAGCCTTGATTTTAACCGGTACCCTTTCGTCTCATTTCTTTTTATAATCAGGAAATCAGTCTCCAGTTAGGTACGCCAAAATAAAATGTGAATTAGGTATTACTTTTTTACTTTATTATTTTTTTTATTTTTTACTTATCGAATCTGTGGTCTAGCGGTTCAGTTATTGGACTTGACTACATGAGGTCCCGGGTTCGAATCCCGGGTCGGGCAACAAAAAGAAAATTGGGTTTTTTCTAATTTTCTAATAACAAAAAATGTTGCTCGGGATATTAAATGTGCCCGGTTGACGATAGGCTTGCCACCTATTACATTGTAGGACTTAGTGTCTTCGACTAGTCGTGGGTGCCCTGGTTGTGCCTCTGCCTACCTCTTCGGGGATATGGGCGTGAAGATACTTTTTTTTTACTTGAAAAGAAACTTTCCATAGTGTTTTGGTAAAATATTTAGTTAGGTAATCCTGTTCAAAAAGCTATTTAAGGAAGAAGCATGTTTACAACTCATCCTCCGGTAGCAGCACACCTAACTACATTTTTCTAGTTATAACAATCATTATCACAGCTCAGAATATCAACAAAAAGGCAACGACCATATTGAATGCACAAAACAAGTTATTAACGAACACGTTACGAACAAACACCACTGTAATTATAAACAAAACAGTGGCTTGAGGTTTTCTTTTTATAGAGATGATGACACTTGATTGATAATAATTATGTAAATAAACTGTGTTATTACTTATAACACACTTTTTGCGATTGTGTTTGATCGACTTTGAATGCCCCAACGCAGTCGATTACACCTCTAGATGGTTGTGTAAGCAAATATATGGAATAAAGGTAATTATCAGAAGTGGGATAAATATAAAGTAGATATATATTTCCTCCCCGTGTAGGTCCGGGCTCCTTTGTAGAATAGACCATCTGCCTTTCTTGCCAGGCAGCTCGTAAAAGGCGAGTATAGGATTATCATCACTAACACCGTGACATGAGTTTCGCAGCGACTCGCCCGGATTGGTACCACCGCCTTACCTATTCCTGCCGCCATAACGTCGTGACGTGTTCCGGTTCGGAGGGTAAGGTAGCCGGTTAACTTACTTTTGCTCGAGGCCTAACATCCTGACCTCAGGTTGGCAACGCACCATTACCACCTTTGGTGTTTCTAGGCGGCGTGAATTTCTTACCATCAGGAAATCCGTCTGCTTGTTTGCCTTCCAATGTTTTAAAAAAAAAGACAATTTATATAATTTACTAGCTGCCCGTTCCGGCTTCGCTCGGATGGTAATTTTTTTACCATAAATTGAGATATAAGCTATCCTATCTCTCAAGTTGGATCGAACTGCAAATGGTGTGCGAATTTTATTATAATCGGTTAAGTGGTTTAGGAGTCCATTGAGGACAAACATTGTGACACGAGATTTATATATATTAAGATTATATAAGCCTTTGTGGTCTAGCGGTCCGGGTGTTGGACTTGACTGCATGAGGTCTCGGGTTCGAATCCCGGGTCGGCCAACAAAAAGAAAATTGGATTTTTCCAATATTCTAATAAAAAAATGGTGGTCGGGATTGGAAATGTGCCCGGTTGGAGATAGGCTTACCACCTATCACATTATGGGACTTAGTGTCTTCGGCTAGTCGTGGGTGCCCTGGTTGTGCCTCTGACTACCTCTTCGGGGATATGGGCGTGAAGATACTTTTTTTTTTTAATTTATGGGCAAATTGCAAAAAAGCAATCATTGATATAAATATTTTTTTATAACATTGGAAGGCAAACAAGCAGACGGTTTTCCTTATGGTAAGAAATTCTCGCCGCCTAGAGACACCAAAGGTGGTAATGGTGCGTTGCCAACCAGATGTCGGGATGTTAGGCCTCGAGCAAAAGTAAGTTTACCGGCTACCTTACCCTCCGAACCGGAACACGTCATGACGTTATGGCGGCAGGAATAGGTAAGGCGGTGGTACCAACCCGGGTGAGTCGCTGCGAAACTCTACCACCTAGTCAGAAGTCACGGCGTTAGTGACGGTAAGCCTATCTATGCTCGCCTTTTACGAGCTGCCTGGCACAGAAAGTGCCAGTTATATGTGTTAACTACATTAATCGTGGAGTATTCTAAAAATTCCCTAAGATTCCATTACCAGATTCAGACTTGGCGACAATGGGAAAACCCCGAAGTAGGTACGCTCTTTTCAAAATCGTTTTTATATAAATCGACTGACACACAATAAAAAAGTATAAGTCGAATATATAAGCACCTCCTTTTTTAAGTCAGTTTAAAAGTGCATGTGCCTATACATCTCTCAGGTTCTGGGTGGTTATTAAATTATTCTTTTCCCAGGAATATTTATTTTATTTAAATATTTAAAGCTTACTTTAGTGGATGCCTGACTTTTCTATTGAAATAAATACCAGTAGAGAAGCCAGGCTGTCAGCGTGGTAAAATCCAGCGTGGGTTCGCATGTATTGATCATTGTGTGCTGATCGCGTTTAAACGTTAGTGCTTGACACTGTCGTGTTCCGCTTTGGGAACTAAAGTCGATAACTAACTAGGGCAAGAGAAGTAAGATTCCAACCTAAGATTGGCTACAAGCGATACATTTCGACTAGAAAATTCATTTACTTATTCCTCTTCTTGTAACATTTAATTAGGTACGTCAAAAAGAGAAGAACTTAAACACTAAGAAATTTTAATGCAATATATTTGCATATTAGAATACCTGTAGGTCGATACTGCATAACCAAATAAATAAATAAAACTTATTAAAATTAATGACATAATACAAATAAGTTGTCTTATCCTCGCAAAAAAAGGGATAACTGTAGGAGTAGTAGTAATAAGATAATTACTATTATAACTGTACCTATTTCCGGATCAAGAGACACAGCAGTGTGACAAGTCAATACCCAATCTTAACATTTGGGTTCTTTTATCACCACTTGAACACGAATCCATAAAACGCTTTCGTTTATTTGCCATAGTTACAGAGTTGCAACTTCATCCACGAAGTGCCAAAGCATGTGCAATGGCCGTGCGAAACCTGGCACATATCGTTAGTACGTACGAATGTGTTTTCGTTACCGAGTAGTAAGTACGCTTGTTTCCCAACACCGTTCTCACACTTAAAGATCCACGATAAAACGTTCACGGGAATGCTAATACTGGTCGCTTTTCACAAATGGTCCATACAGGATTTGTAGGAACAGAGGCACTGGAACATGAACGGCCACTTAGATATAATACAGATACGCTTCACATTTTACAGAAATGGCTTAGAACATTGCAGTGAAATACAAAGACCACAAGAATGTTAACAGCTTACACCTAGTCCAGACGTGTAGTATAGTTTCGATAGCTCTCACATAAAAGTACAACTTGCTCTACATCAATTGTATTATGATGAATGATGATACATATTTGTGTTGCGAGTTTTTTTGTACTGTGAATGAGTTGTCAAAATTATAACAAATAGCAAAGAAGCAGACTTTTTAAAATAAGTAATGGCATATTGGGATAAGGTTAAAAAAGAAAACAGCTAAAAAGTAAAAACCAAATTGACTTAATTTTAAAGTGTCCAAAATAATAAGTGTTAAAAATAAATAATCCAGCAAAAAAGCAAAAGAGCACAATAGTCACAGCTCAAAATACACAAATCGATCAAATAAAGACGATATACGCCTTATTAAAAAAATTCTTTTCTATTAAACCCTAGTTAAAACAAAGTCTATAAGAATTTACATGAATATTTTAGACAATAAGAAGTTCGAAAACATACCTATCAAAACGAATAACAAAATACATACAAACTACGTATTTACAAAAAAATCCAATTGTTGATATATTATAATTAAAATTGCTTAGAATAAAAACGTTGATATTAAAGATACAGAACCAAAAAAAACAGAAAAGTTTATAAAACGGGGTATATAGCATTAACAATTGTCAAAGAAAAATAGTATGCAATTAACCTGACATTTGCCATTCAAAAAAAGGGTTAGTAAAGTAGTAAGTTAAAAAATACCACCAGGTTTGCAACACATTAGCCATTTTTAAATAATTTACACAAAACGTTGAAAACTCACTTTAAACGAGAAATACGGTAAGCTAAATTGCCTATTTTAAAATAAATATTTTTTAGAAACATACATTTATTACATACACTAAAAGAGGACACAGCAAAACCTATAAAGAAAATAATATTTAAAAAGAAAAAAAATGTTCTTAAACTTGTGTTTATATTTTGTAACATACTTAACGTACAGAATAAATGAACAGAACATAAATGCTATAAAATACATTTTACGCAAGAAATGCAGTAAGCTGAATACATTTATCTCCCAGAAGTTACTGCATGGTGGCAGTGCCCACTCTACGCGATGACAAGATAGTACACCGAGACTTCCTTATCCGTTTCGCGATATAATCGGCTTAAGGACGTCGTCTAATTTGAATACGCAAGCACTTGATAAGTTTTGATGCACAGAATCCGTATATAGCGTTATCAAATTTCCTCATTTAGTTGTCTCTTTGACAGAGCGATAGTGATGTCAATTCCAAGTGCTGCATAGACTCGAAGTGACTAAAATCGTAATAAAAAATTATATTAGATTTCTGGACAAGTCTGCCTATTGCAAAATAAAGTATTTTCTTGTCGTATCCCCGAAATGCTACGCAGAGGTACAACCACAGCTTCCACCATTAGCCGAATGTACTAACACTATTTAGTTTCACAATGTGAAAGGTGGCAAACCTATCGTCAATCGGACCCTTATCCCGTAGGCAACGTTAGTTTATTCAACAAAAAAAAGCACGTTTGAGCCACCCGAACGGTCAAACTTCGTGTAGTCAATTCCTACACCGGCATACTAGACCACAGGCGATTGCAAAATAAAAAAAAGATAAAGGTACCGCTGAATAATATGTTAAGAACATCATCTTTTAGAGACTTATGCTTAGATGATCTGTTATACACCAAATATTGCCAACATGAATAATGGGACATGGTAGATTAGGTCCAATCTTGATGTATTTTGCACACCTGATAACATCATCAAGTCAATACCAAAAAACAGCATATATTTTAGTAAATGTTATTTTTGATAAACGATATCCGCTGACTAATTTTATGACTTTGATTGAATACTTAGCTGATCTATTATAAAGCCATAATATACTGACCACATGAATAATGGGATATCGCAGTTTAGGTCAAATCTTATCAAGTCAATACCAAGACGGCACATTTTTAGTAAATGTTATTTTTGAATCGTGCATAGTAATAAACGATATCTCATAGTTCTCTATGGCATTAACATCAATATTACTGCCATTAATATCCGTTGCAGCATTTACGCTGGAATTCTCTAGAAATTCTCCCGGGTTCCCGCGAAGTTCAAGTCGTGACTCCACGTCGAGTTCGGCGCAATTTGCTTAGCCACACAGCGGCTATGCGCGCCAGTCTAATCATGTGTAAAATATTACTGTATCTCGTCACTGCGCCACGGAATCAGGACGGCACGTCAAAAGTCACATACAAACATTTCGAGATTAATTGGCCACGATAGACGGTGCACGATTAGCTGTTGTCTGCATCTGGAGCTCACTGCGGAACGTGATTGGCTACATGCTCAAGTTGCACGTGAGATTAACAGTGCAACACACAATGAATGCAAAAGCGTAAATCTTGAGCTGGAACAATTGACGGCCATAAAAACACTTATCGTGAAATAGACGATTAAATAATCGCTCACACAATTGCCATGAAAGCGTAGTGAAGCTTTCGAGATTAAACCGAATGCCTGATCTGAAAATTCGCACGTAACAAAACTAGTGTGAATGCAACGCGTGGAGGCTAATGGACCAGCACGTTCGCCATGTTCGTTGTTAATTTCAGCGCATTCCCCATATCCAATTACGACAATATGCCTATATTGCGTTTACTGGAGACATGTTAACTCAGAGATGATTTGTTCTTATTTCGCCATTCATAAAGCCTTACAGCTGTCGTTATTTTTAATGAGCGCGTTTAAAAACAAAGGCGGTTTATATTTTATTAACCAATTTTGAGAGACACCGGTGCTATAAGATTTAACGGCATAAAATATGTGTTATTTGAAACTATCTTTTCATCCCGTTAAAATGTAAGTAATATTTTCGAAACATGATTTTGCCCCAACAGTTTTTCAGTAAAGCGTTTAGAAAAACTGACAGAAATTTGATATTGAGCTTCAACCATTTTATGATTTCATCAATGGACGAAATTATCATAATTGTTCGACAACTCGTAAACTTTTGCAAATTTTACTAGATTTCTCTCTTTAACATTAAGGGCCTCTAGATCTTAGCAAGATTGAATAATTTGCAATAAAAACTGTACAGTAATAATAACTCAATTTCCTTAAAGTTTTTCTACTCTTATAGAAATGACGCATTGGATAATAGTTTACTGGATATTAGATTATACTCCCGGTAACGTCCGCATATTGAAGTAAAATCAGCCTAATTACCTCTAGAGCAAAATTATAGCATGATATCAAATCGCAACGAGAAAGAATATGAAAGATAAACACTTCAGTTTGATTAAAGATCAGAGAAACAAGCAAATGACGAAAAATGCCCAATCATGAAATCATAGAAACAAACTACAAAACGCATAACGACCTGCCTTAACATACTACTCGATCGGATCGTGCTTACAGCTAACTCTTCCAACAGTAAGCTGCATCACATAAAATATGATCCTACATTTTTATAAACAAGACATTCAAAAATCCAGTATATTGAGTATCAAAATCTTACCTTTTTTTAATCTAAATTTCAAAAACGATCGAGTGGAATTAACACATACATTTATCAAACAGATGAGACTGATGTAACACGTCGATAAACAAAGAAACTTTTTCCCGTGTATTTGCTTTGTTTTGTTCAATGCAAAGAGCGAAACGGCAAGGTATTCCCACGCAGTCAGAGCAGCGGTTCCATCCACCGACTGTCCTAATTGTTGACATTTCGACATACATTTCTTTTTTTGTTAAGTCCTATTTTTGGCATTGGTATGGACACCAACAAAGGATATAAGACCTTTACGCTTTTACGTATAGGTGAATAAATACTTTTTATTGGAGACTACATGATACGGCGAACTTTCAATCGCTTGACATTAACAGTTACTATCAGTTTGTATGGATAAAAGCATAGTTTTTTTTTTTCATAAGAACCTTCTCCTGACTAACTTACACAAGAAAAAAAAAAATTAGCAAAATTGCAAGCACCTGTTCCGGCGTGATGTGATGATCACGCGAAATGGGGATTCATTTATGTGTTATATAAAAAGATATGCCCAGAAATAGACTTGAAGGCTTCGATAATCAAGACGAATCAAATGAAGGCTAACAAGATGAGACAACGCCTTTCGTCTTCATCATCATAATAGCAGCTCAACGATAACCGTAAAATTCCATTACGAGTGCCAAATTCTTGATCAGTTGAAGACAACGTTTCGTAATTTAATCGCAAATTAGATCAACATTTAACGGACATTTTTTTGAAATTATTAGCTTGGGACGACCGGATTTGATTCTATAATTTATTTGTTCCTAAAACTCCCGAACATTTTAAATAAATAAATAAATACGAAACTGAAAGTTGGTTGTAAAATTGCAGATAGATAATAATTTCGTCACATTTTATTTCAGAGTTTAGCACACATTATAACACAAACACAGGTTCGATTTCAGAGACAGGAATTTCAGTCGTAAACATAGATATCTATATTTTTGGGTCTGAATGTTAATTTAATTTATATTATTATAGGTCTTTCTGTATATTGGTATAGCTGGCTAGCTCCTATACCACAAACATATTAGCTTATATCGATGTTTGGAGAAACAATAATGAAACATAAAAATCTTAAAAAGCATCTTCGCGTCCATATCCCCAAAGAGCTAGGCAGAGACACACTCAGGGCACCCACGACAAGCCGAAAACATTAGTCCCACAATGTGATAAGTGGCAAGCCTATCCTAACCAACCGGGCATATATCCAATCCCGGGCAACGTCATTTTTACTAGAAAATTTAAAATATGCTATTTCTATTTTTCTTTTATTGTCCGACCCTGGGATAGAACCCCGGAACTTCAAGAAGTCAAACCCCGACGCGGGACCGCTAGACCACAGAGGCGAAAATATAAAAGAAACATAACTTATAGGCAATACATAACTCCTTTTAACATTCGAAATTCCCCTTAATCCTTGAATACGATCAAACAAAATAAAATGGCCGCAGGGACGCCCGGTGTAACCAGTGAATGGATGACCCATTGTTTTGGGAGGAAATGCTAGTAAAATTGTAAGAGATTTGAATAAAACCCTTAAAGGACTACATCTGTACTTGTTGTTTCCTTGTTCCCATACACATTCTAAAGCACGAATTGAGATGTAAGTAAGTGAATGGAATAACAGTTGAACATCATTTTTTATCAGATTCGAAATAAGAAAAGTAGGATTACTTGATACATACATACACGCATATCATCACGTCAAGTCCCTTATAGGGTAGGCAGGGAGTATCGAGTGCCAGACCTCACGATTCTGACAAACCTGTCTGACTTCCTTCACATTAATTACCCTTTTCATACAAATACGCCGGTTTCGGAGACTCTTGACACCACCCTCGGATAATATCCGAGTGATCTGATCGTGGAATGTCAACTTGGTCTCCTCGGGACTACTTGATAAGTTACGGATTTTCGACATTCAATTTTCATAGTTTAAGAATAAGGATTAGAAAAAAACTATAAATAACTTGGATAAGTGTCCGGTTGACGATAAGTTGGCCAATAACCACATGTAACATTGTAAGACTAAGCATCTGCAGCAGATCATAGGTGTCCTGGTTGTACCTCTGCCTCCCTTTTTGATAATACCCTGAGATACGGAGCGTGAAGATACTTACAATCTCACATTATATCTTACGTATAAAAATAACTAAAAAATATGTTATACCGAAACCGGTCAAGTATATGCCAAGATAAATATGCCTTTATGAAAATACGTGATAGTTACAATAAAGAAAAAAATTGCATTACGTATTTCCAAAAAAAATTACCAAACAGAAAGAAACTCTTTATTTTATCAATGATTCTCAAGTTTATCCCAAATAATCTCAATGTCAAAAATATTCTCTTCGTTTTCATGAAATAGTAAAAAATTGCATAATGATTAGCCAATAAAAAAAACACTTAACAGAATAAAACTACATATTTTATCAATGATTCTCAAGAATACCTCAAATAATCTAAATGTCAAAAATACTATTCTCATTTTCATGAAATATATTACACTAACAAACGACAAGTTCATAAACAGCCAGAGGCAAAACACGCTCTGTCACACACCAATTACTACAAAACTATAATTGACAAGGTAAGAACCATCCACCTCGAAGAACGAGTGGGCGACAATCAGATGATGCTATCTATACACTCTTAGTCTTACCACTCGGACATCATTTACTGAGTAAGGCATGAATGATGTGACCAAACGTGTTGTTTTGAACGAGACCGTCTTGTCTTTATTGTCTGTGCCTGTGTCACGAAAGATGACTAGCAAGCGAAACGCAGAAAATGTTTTGTTTTCACGAAATAGCACGAAAATTTGCTGCAGCTGCAGTAATCCCTTAATAAAATAGGTAAATAAATATAATAATTATTTTTAGTATTGTAATAATTAAAATAACATGTGCCTATTGTATTAGGGCATGTACAGATTTTCATCAAACCTGCTAATTGCCGTAAAAGCCGATGTCCCGTTTTGAGTCGAAAATATGGCCACATTAGGTGATCCAATGGAGGTAATGCATTTCAATATTTAAATTACGTGTTAATTATACAACATTTCAATAATTATGTTAATTATGTCTGTAATGACATTGAAATGTAGTTAACAAATGTTAAACTTTTTAAAAGCAATTTAAGAATTATCGAGAAATCGAAGCACCTGCTCTCTCTATAAATATATTTTATAATCCATACTGATATTAAAACTGCGAGAGTTTCTGTTTCATTGTTAATTAATTTGTCAGTCTTTCAGGTCTCAACCCAGCGATGCTGGGGTATAGTTTGCGAATTAGGAGGCTAGAATATCAACAATGTTAGATTGGCTTCTTATCCACACGGTTTCCAGCAAAAGAGCTAAATTAATACTATTCATATACAAAAAAAAAAAATAATGATAATAGAATTCAGACGCGATCCGATTAAAGAAAAAGGAACAAAAATCCTGTAAAAAAAAAGATATAATAAATGCTCATGTCATATAGAACCAAATTATTCATAATGTGAAAAACATTTACATAAATTTTGAATTCCAGAACATTTAGTATTTTTACTCCAAAATATGATTTTTTCATCACATTTGACACAACTTGCAGGGACGGTATTAATTTAATTATATCCCTAACCCCTACGTTCACCAGTCGATAAAAAAAAGTATCTTCACGCCCATATCCCCGAAGTGTTAGGCAGAGGTACCACCAGGGTACCCACGACTAGCCGAAGACACTAAGTCCCACAATGTGATAGGTGGCAAGCCATACAAAAACCACAATTTCTTTTTGTTGCCCGACCGGGAAATCGAACCCAGGAACTCATGAAGTCAAGTCCAACTCCTGGACCGCTAGACCACAAAGGCGAACCGTCGATATATTTATAAAATGATATATCAACTTTAAATTGAGAGTAAATTGTATTACATAACATCGCGAAATTGAGTTTCAATTATAAAAAGCAAAGAAAAAGTAAAATATTTAGATTCACAACTTCCTTGTTAACGGTGAGATAAATGTAGCAACCACATAATAGCGCATAAAATAAAGAGTTCGTTTGGAAAATAAACAGTGGTCAATTATGGTGGTAGCGCCCGACTTTGTGGCGTTCAGAAACAATCGAAGCGGTGCGATTGGCGAGATACCGGGCCGTAATAACTCTAATGGTGAGATAAGACCGCCACCGAGCGGACACCGACTGTACCGACCAAACACAACGTGCGTACACTATAATCAGATGTATTCCAACGGAGACGTACATAATAAAGAACAGGCATTTGTATCTAGTGCACATAAAAATCTACGTAAAAATTGTGTCAAATTTAGATATAGTACAACATGAGGAATTACTGAAACTACTAAAGCGATAAGACCGCCTTTGTGTACCTAAGCTGAATATTATAAGTGAAAGAGTGTGTATTATTTTGTAAATTTTGGTGTATAAAAAAAATCAGAATCAATTCATAATTAATCGCGTACCAAATATACAAAAAAGCTCAAATTAATAATTAAGCTCCTCCTTTTTGCAGTGAGTTAAAAACTTGATGGCCAATATGATATATAAATAAATAATAAAAATAAAATAAAAAATAATAAAAAAATACACCCCGTCATGATCACGATTTAATTTACAAAAGTCTTTTATCAAGTGCTTGCAAAAGGCAGATTTTACAAATTAGCCCATTATTACCACTGGGTACCTCTATAATACAAACGTCTATGTCCATGAATCCAATATTCAAATGTACCTCACTTAGATGTATTAAATCGTGGGAGTTATTCGCTCTTTAGCTGTTAGCTTTCTCTTGACAATAACTTTCTGCACCGGTAACGTATTGTTCAATCAAACATTTAGAAAGTATCATTGGGATATGTAATATGAGGAGGTGTGAATATGATAAAGTAGATATTTGGATAGCTTCCTACCTCGGTATCGTGCGGTGCTTCGGGAACAGGGACCAGTTTACGCCGACAACCATGTAAACGATTTATCCTCAACCGTTTTGCATTAACCGATCGAAACCTAGGGCTGGCCACTTTCATAAAAATGTATTTGCATTAATTATTATTTTTATGAAAAAAACTATTAAAAACTCAGTTGACATCTTAGATTTTAAATCAGGTTACTGCATTAAGGCTTTGTTACATGTGTAAGCAAACAGTTATAAGGGAAGCTCATGATAGGCACTACAGAAATTATTAATGTATCGTTGTTCTGTAGCCGGCATGTTATGCCTAACGTGCAAGTCTACTGGATACACTACGCTACTCTCCGGACCTTAACATGACACTTTTATCATGGCGACAAGAATAGGTAATGCGATAGACACCTACCTGATAGTCTCTATTTAGCCTTCTACCCCCAATGGAGTCACTTAAGTATGGAAAAAAAATGTGAACGGGATTCAAAGGATACTTTTATAGGTTTCATTTACATATTAATGGATTTTTTTAATTATTGATATACTTCAAATATACTGGGGGCACTCTATAATGACCGTGATTTAACACATTGAAACGTGTTGTATCGATGTATATTATGTCAACTGATTATCGAAAAATCTATAACCAAATTCGAGTCAAATTCATAAATTTTATTTTTATAACTTGTATGGCAAGTAATATAAACTTCTCAATAAAAACTTTTAATACAACGAAAATAAAAATGTTTAGGTAATATAAGCGACAATTCGGTCATTATAGCGTACCTTTATTTATTAGTTTTAAAACTTTATGAAAACAAACGTTTATAAACGTATCTAACGTAATCTAAAAGTATTTATACTTTTAGATTACGTTAGACAGATTAGTTAGTTAGGTTAGATTACGAGACATCATTATTTAGATGGTTTGGACTGTTCCCTACAATGCTAGCAGCAAGGGCTGTCTCCCGGGAGTATTTATACTTTTAGATTACGTTAGACAGATTAGTTAGTTAGGTTAGATTACGAGACATCATTATTTAGATGGTTTGGACTGTTCCCTACAATGCTAGCAGCAAGGGCTGTCTCCCGGGAGATCGTACTTCGACTTGGTGCTGCGTGTTGGTTACTGGGTGGACTTGATAGAGAAATAGTTGATCCGTGTTGGGTCCGGTGACTAGAATAGACGAGCTGCTTACTCTGCCAGGTAGCTCGTAACAGGCAAGCGCAGGTTTAAATATAGATCATTATAAACAAGACCGCTGGTGATAGAGTGCTGTGCAGCAACTTGCCCGGATAGAGATCAATCGCCTTAACTGTTCCTGCCGCCTCAACGACTCGGTCATGTTCCGGTCTCCAGAGTCGAGAGGTAGGGTAGCCGGTAGTCTGCACAATAGGCCGAACATTCTGGCCACAGAAAAAGCCAGCCTTAGAAAGTAGAATAAACAAAAAAATACATACCAATTGAGAAATCCCTTACTTTTTGTAAAGTAAAAAATGCATATAATTTTTTCCATTAATTTAAATACCCCCACTCCAATCGTTTAATAATTCTCAAAACGACAATAAAAAAAGTTAAAGAATCAACACAACACCAACCAATTTTTTTTATTGAGAAATCCCTCTTTATTGTAAACTAAAAAAATGCATTTAATTTTTTTCCATTTTAAATTCTATTCCAATCGATTAATAATGCTTAAAATAAATGGCAATAAAAATAGCGTGGGAAGTACGTATTAACGTCGGTGAGTTTCAATAAGGCAAGTTCAAAGATATGATAAAAGTCTATCTCAATTCAATGTCTAGTTGAAGCGTGCCCATGCAAACATATATATCATGGTTGACAACCCTATCGAGGTGTGCAGTTGTCGCAGGGGCTTTATTAAACGACGCAAAACTAAGATGGCCGTTGGACCGGCTTATCCCGATTCCCAACGCGCCTCCAACGCTTCGATGATAGCATTAATATTTTACATAAGGAATATAATGTTAAGACTAGATCTATGGAGGCAAAACAAAAAGAAAAAGAAACATTCAGTGATATTTCACTGTCAGATGCGCTCATAGTATTTATGGACACTAGGATAATAAGTATTATGTTGATGATGCTTGTGATGATGATGATGAAATAGACAATGATTATAATGAAGATCAAAATAACAATATTTTAGGCGTTATTGAGCTGCAATGAGAATATACGAAAATATTGAAAAGACGGCAGATTGAATGCAAACTGGATGGACATCTTACCAAAAGATAAAAATAACCCAACACTTGAATGATAATGATAACGATGATGATGATAATTATATTTTATTTCAAGAGATAGTTAGTTACATTTAGGCCAAGTCCGTAAGGGCATAGACAGAGACTAATTTATATACATGAAGTTACAGATTACAAAAAAAATAGTTGTAGTTGAAGTATAAAAAAAAAGTTTTATAAATTTCAGAAATTCGTTAATAAACACACACATAAAAAGACGTGTCACGAAGTTGGCTCAGAATAAAATCACAAAATATGACACCGATTTTGATCAATTTAAAATCTAAATGTAATTTAGTCTAACATAGAAGAATTAAATAGCTTTTGTTCGAGTTAAAAATGGCAGGCAACTGTCACTGCACTGTAAACTGGTAACTGTCACGATACTCAAACCGAAGAAGCGTCCTCATAAAACAACATTAAGCTCAGTTTCCAACTAAACAACAATACCCCTATAAGTATTTAATTGGCACAGAAGCCCGATTGAAAGCGTTCAAAAACACAAGCCCGTATGAGGGTCGGCGAATTATTTATAAAGAACAATTCTGTATGTATAGAATAGAGCCCTTACCATAAGTTACTATAAATTACGTTCGGTAATTTACGTATCGAAATCTATTGCGCTTTTCGTCTGTTCAAATCTCTTAGTTACCTTAAGAACAAAAAAGGGCCGTTTCACATTGGCGGATTGCCGGTGTTTTCAACGCTGAGTGGATGCGTAGTTAATGCGCTGCGCATGTGCAGCGAAGACAAAACTTCGCGGTCTCATGACTTTTTCGAAGTAAACAGCGCAATGACATTTTATAACATACTGAGTGTTTCGCGTAAAGAAAACGTTGTGTACCCGCGACGTTTCAAATTCGCTGCAAATTCAAGACTTCTTTGGCTCCGCTTTGAAAACGCACGCAATCATTAAGTGTTTAAAACGCTCACACACAATTTACGAAGACGCAAGCGATTTTAGCGTCGTAAACTCATGGTTAGGGTTCAGTTCATACAATCCATGTGACCAAGTGCGGAGCGCAGAACGCGCTGCACTCGCTAAGCGCCCGGCACAATCAAACTGCATTCCCTCACAACTTTTACCTGTCTCGCTTTACGCATTACACCTACATGCAATTTCATTTTATAGCTATCCAATTAATTCTAGTTCCGTTATTGATCAATCAAATAAGCAATATGATTACTAACTAAATTACTTTACTGTTTAATTACTGGTACTTGGTGATTATTTTGCAGCGTCTGCCGGTATACCGTAGAGTAGGGTAGCATGTTGACTATTGAACGTTACCTTCAATTTCGGACATAGAATGACGAAGCACCAGTAAAATCTATGGTGTTTAGAGACGACAGCTGTCTCTTACCATCCAAAGAGTCGCGCTGTATTATGTTCTCATATCATTTAAAAAATATAAAAGCTAAATAATTTGATTAAAACAGCACGACCCAGATGGACAAACTTATATGTTTTTTATACATATACACCTTCCGCTTGAATCAATCTGTTAAAAAAAATCGCAATAAAATCCGTTGTATACTTTTTTATACTATGTATGTATGAGTTTGTTTCATACTACGTAGTGTTTATTCAGTTTTTGGATATAATCTGAATTCTTTTTTTAATACATTTTCTACTACTGCGAAACCTAAATTATGTCTAAAATTTGCAATAATCAAAATTGAACTAAGATATAAACCAAACGAAATCCCAAAATCAAGGCGGTCTGTGAATTATATTTACTCAGCAATCAATAAGACTTAAAAAAATACCATCAGAAAATTAAAGGATTCAGAAGTTAAGCGAGAAACCACGGATAACGACTGGTAATCAATATATGCCACGGTAAATAGGAATGCAATGCGATCGTCTATATTCAACCAAGAGTCTATTATCGCCTAGGTCCACAAACGAGACCCCAACCGGTTATATAGACTCGCCGGAGTCCAGAATCAATATATCGTATAATGATCAAGTTTGAAGTGAATGCTTTATATTTTCTAAATAATTATCTTCACGCCCGTAACCCAAAAGAGGTAAGCTGAGTTACAATCAACCACAAGGGGCACCCTATTATATTACAGGTGGCAAGGCTGTCATGAACGAAATTCAAAAACACATTTTGATACAAAAACTAAAAAGTACAGACGACAAGCTGTCTACAAAAGATATAGCTAACACCGACAAAAACATCAAAATAGAATCTACGTAATACGCAGGTATACAACACTTAAATATATATATATATATAAACACACACACATATACTTCATACTTCTAAAACAAATTATTATTTAAAAATACATAATATATTATAGCGAGTCTATTAAAAGTATGCTATGACTAAATTATCGAGATTTAAGTAAAAAAGAAGGAGGTGAGATTCGTGAAGGTAAACATCTGTCTGCAGACCTCAAAGTTTGTAATGGGGTTGACGCTGGAATGTTCATATAATATGTCTTAAACAACATCGTAACCTCATCATAATTAAGAAAAAGACTGCGTTAAAAGATATTACTTTCTATTTCTTTTTCTTCCCATGATTCGATTATCGGAGAATCGATTAAGTATGTTTAAAGAATTTCGCATGCACTTTTTGTAGATGTCACCAAAAGCCGGCAGTCGCGTCAAAGGTGTTCAACCGGTTCCAGTAACAACGTACACATACTCGGCGGACATCATAAGAGCGTCTGCAAAGTACTCGTCAAATACCACAAACGTAAATCAGATATAAAAATCTCTTTTATTAATATATAAGCTCATCAAAGCTTCGCATTGGCGGACTTTTCACTAGTAATAGATATAGCCAACGTTCTTGAGGGATAATAGTATTCTAATGTAAGAAGAATTCTTCAAATCGGTCGAGCAAGTCCCAGAGTCCTCAGAAGCAGACAATCAAAACTTTCTCTTTTTTAAAATTATTAACTAGCTGAGCCGACGGACGTTGTCCCATCCTAAACATTAATAACGACTTTTTTCACCTTGGAACCTTTCCCACGTGTAAACCTTCTTCTTAAAATATGGTCCATCCGTTCATGATGCGTCGACCAAGAAAAATAGAAATTTATATGATAAATGTCCGATCAGCGATAGGTTTGCCACCTATTACATTGTAGGACTAAACAGGTACGTTCAGCTTATCATTGTTACCCTAGTTGCACCTTTGCCTACCCCTTCGGGGATACGGACACGACTTAAGCGTCGGAACTCAGGGTCTGTTTTCCAACTCTTCCAACTCGCTCTCACACGGCGTAAGCTGTCAGGCCTATCAGGTTCAATAACAGATTGTATTCTTCTACATCCCTCTTCGGGTCGGCATATCAGAATCAAGAGTAAGAGAGAGGTAGGGTTATACGCGACGTTAATAAGGGGAATTGTGTTTTATTTGATAATAAATAAAATTAAAAGCCAGCACTTGCAATAATCAAGAATCAAACTTGAGAAACCGTTATTATGAACAGTTACACATTAATCCCTTAAGAGCAAGCACGGTATTTCCCGTACATTTTGATTGACTTTCGTGATTATTTTAAAATATTTACAGTTGAACATTAAAAAGATAATTTGTGTCTTGATGTCCTAACAGTGTATTCGGTGCAGATTAATTAATACTAAATACCAAATTTTGAAGATAAATTAAAGTTACTAAAAATTAAGGAAGACTAAAAGTTCACTGGCTTTCATTAAAAAATATATGCAGAAACACTGTAATAAAAAAAAAAACTTTACTTCTTATATTATATCATCAATCGCTTCACTACCATTTTGGCAATATTACTAATAAACTTCGATTAAAGTACTCCAATGTTAAACTCGACATTATTATAGTACTTATTACAGTTGTAATATTAATATATTTGTGTACAAATGAGACGGCTGTTTATAGGCGACGCGTATTTCTTGCCATCAAGAGACCATTGTTAAAAGTCAAACCATTCTTACTTCTCTAAAAAAACCAGCATAGTTGCTAATAGCTCTTTATAAAGCCATCTAAAAAAATAAATTCGAAAAAAAAAAACGTAAATGCGATTGCGTGTTCTATTTGCACATTTAACCGGCTAAAACGACTTTATGAAGACATGTCCATATCCCCGAAGAGGTAGAAAGAAGTACAACCAGGGCACCCACGACTAGCCGATGACACTAAGTCCCACAAAGTGATAGGTGCCGAGACTATCACCCAACGGGGACAAATCTAATCTCATAAAAGTTGTTCTTATTAGAAAATTGAACATTTTCTTTTTCTGCTGTCCGATCTAATAAGCTAACAGCTAATAGGGGAATTTAATGGGTGTTCCTCAGCCAGAGAAGAATAAAAGAAGGACAAAGCTAATTCATCCTAACCTTTTTCTATGACATTGGAAGGCAAACAAGCAGACGGATTTCCTGATAGCAAGAAATTCACGCCACCTAGAGACATCTATGATGATGATGATCCTATGATCCTATTAATACTATAAATGCGAACGTTTGTATGTTTGTTACTCCTTCACGCTAAAACTGCTGAACCTATTTTCTTGAAATTTGGCACACATAGAGGGTAACTTGTATTAACACATAGGGTAGTTTTTATCCCGAAAAAGGTTCCAATGGGACCAATAACCACGAGGGCAAAACTGCAGGCAAAAGTTAGTATATATATGAAAAAAAAAAGTAAAAGTATCTTCACGCCCATATCCCAGAATAGCCGAAGACACTAAGTCCCATAATGTGATAGGTGGCAAGCCTATCGCCAACCGGGCACGTTTCCAATCCCGACCAACATATTTTTTTTTTAAATTAGAAAATTGGAAAAATCCAATTTTCTTTTCGTTGGCCGAGCCGGGATTCGAACCCGAGACCTCATGCAGTCAAATCCAACAACCGGACCGCTCGACCACGGAGTATATGGCTATTTTTAAAGTTTTTTTAGGGGAAAGTTTTAGAACTTTAATAGTTAGAATTAATCAAGATAAAACTGCACAAATAATGATCGTAATAAAATACCATCTAAAACATTATACGTAAATGCTGATAGATAAATACAATGATCAGGAAGAGATGTAAAACGGACAGAATGTACCGTAATCTCGTTAAAGCTATTAGACAGCTCAGATAAGATCTACAGAGCTTTAACTATTGCGGACATCAATCAGTAGCAAGCACTACGTCCCACCAATCACTTCTTGCTCAATGATTTTCTTCATAATGATCTAGTTACGTAATAAAAAACTCTTAATAGGAAGGAAGAGATGGACAAATGCACGTATCAAATGACTTCATAGACAATATTTCTTGTGTTTTGTGTGATTTAAAAACAGACAAGCAAAGGTAACTGACAGAAAGGTCTATGATTTTTTGTTGTATGTTTGTAACGCAATTACTCTGCCAATTATGACGGGAATTTTATGATTCTTTGCGTAAGGTAGATCAGTGGTCTGGTTAAAAATATAAATTTGATCTAGATTTGCTAAGTGGATTTGAATTCTACTCTTAACAATCACTTTTTTAAATGCACTCCTACTAAGCAACTTTATAGTGACCAAATATCTTGAAAGTAGATTTTGTCAGAACACCGTGAATCTGAATTCTTGCTGCCTTAATATCATAATATATTCGCTACTGTCTGTTTCCAGTGTGGAAGGTAGAACAGCCAGTACTTATTTATGCAGGATCTTAACCTGAGTTGGCAATGCACCATTATCATTACCATCAGGATAACTTGTCTTCAAATCCCATGACAAATTAGAAATTATCAGCTTCATTGGTTCATTTCCTTTTAATATCAAAATAATTGGACATTTTTGACTTAACGCCTTATCTAACCGATTTAAATCTTTGATTGATAAAAACAATTAATACAACATTATAACGTTGGTATCTAGGAATCCGGGGATATAAAATAAATTATGATAAAACACGATATGAATACAACGCTAAGACATTTTATAGCCTTGAACCGAACATTGACATCGATTTATCGTCCAAATAACAAGCAAATCATCCAATAACAACGTTTTAAAAAAAAACGTTTCTATTACCTGGCGGACTTGACAAAAAAATGGCAAAAACTGGTTAATAATCACGAATGAAATTTGGACGGATAGACAAGTCGAATCTGTATTAATAAAGCAATCAAAATGTTCCAGATTACGTCACATTCGCAATTCTTTGTCCAGTCGATGATCGAACACAAACCACACGAGAAAACAGAGTGTTGACTTCAACGACCTTGAAAAGTTCGAACCTAACTCTGAGGCAGTGCGTTTGGTACGAACTAAATATTCTGTATTAAAGGCTGTTGCGGTTACTACATATTTCGTCTCATTAATAAACACGGAGTGAAGAACAACAAGGGGCTCAACCTAGTATTACAGTCTTTATTACTAAGTGCTACAGACTTTAATATCAACTTAATTTTACTCCTACCTTAGTCCATGTTTATTAATAAGACGTATTTAGTTCTTTAGGTGGAGATGTTAGGACATATCACCTGACAGCCCATTTTAAGAACCTAAACACTTTAAGAACCTAATAGTTAGAAATGGGCGTACTCGAGTTTTGTTGCCTAGATAATTTGGTTAATTATTTAAAAAAATAACAGTGGTTGCCAGACAACTAGTCTGAAGTAGCTCTACCTCCTGTCTTACCTTACTTCAAAATCTAAACGCGACAATAGACACTGACGGTTATTATGTTGTCAATTATATGCTTCTGTTTTGGGTACATAGAAATAAAATAAACAACCTATAACAACTATTCTGATTTCAGATCCAGATATATCTGAGTTTGTCATACAAACGCCTCTCCTTTTCGAGAATCGAACCCTCGTTGATGTTCAAAGGGTTTAAATATACGCTAATCCCCTCGGCTCAGTAAAAAAAACTGCCAATAAGGTTTATTTATGCTTCTGTTTTGGATACATAGAAATAAACAAACTAAAATAACTATTACTTTTTCAGATCCAGATACATCTGAGTTTATCATACAAACGCCTATCCTTGTCTAGAATCAAACCCTCGTTGGTGTTCAAAGAGTTTTACTATACGCTAATCCCCTCGACAAAGCAAAAAAAAACTCTAAATTACGTAACGTAGTACGAAGTGGTCGCATGTGATAGTCTGTGCACAATCCGTTAAAGGTTGATTGTAAGGTATATTCATTAAAAGCGATTACTTGCTTGAGCGAAGAAATAAAACCGCCCACGTACGTGAATATGCATAATGAAGTACGTATTTACATGAGTTTAACTGTTTAGACATTAGACGACACGCTTGACCAATTTTACACTGACTTCGCAAACAAAGATTATCCTGATCGAATTGCGACACATATTTTATATTCATATATTTAAATCTGGCGTCACTTAGCGGAAATCCATTATAACAGATAATACATTATTTTCCTCAGCGGAAATGGATTAGAAATGTACTGTTTATGTCATTTGTAAACTCTTCACATCATTTTCGTTTAATATTACAAGATGGGTTGCAGATCAAATGAAAAATTATGTACTAACTATATTTTTTTTATCCTAAACTAGCCCGCTCCGGCTTCGCGCGGTTATAAAATATACATATAAACTTTCCTCGTCAATCACTTTATCTATTTAAAAAACCGCATCAAAATCCGTTGCGTAGTTTTAAAGATTAATCCCTTTGTATGCCACAAAGGGACATATGAACAGAGAAAGCGACTTTGTTTTATACTATTATACTATTTGTTTTATAGTGATAACAATTGTTGCCTGGTTACCAATCTAAAGTAGATAGATTATAAACATTGGGCGATAACTAGTTCTCGCCATTGTCGTATTCGATAGAGTAGGGAGCAAAATTTGAGGGTGTTTTTCTATATTCTAGCCCTAGGTTCCAAGACGTGATTACAATCTACGGTTTACTTTTTGGAATTTGTGTGTGTGTGTCTGTGCTTTAAAAAATACCAAATACTATCTACAAATATTCTATATATAATACTCGTTTATTTATATGTATAGCTATTTATCTATATAAAATAAAGGTGTATTTGCCTGTTACGCTTGTACGTATCTGGCAGCTAACAGAATCTGATTTGCCTTTAACATTTTTAACTGCTACATAAAGTCAAACTATAGAAAATATAAAAAGAATCCGATTTAAATTCAATACGTTTTATTTACTTTATAAGAAACGGCTTCTACGGACGGAGAATGTCGATGTGTTTTTGCCATACCATTAATCAACTTTTAAACGGCTTTAATAGATTCTTATTTTAATTTCCGATGTAAATGAACCGTGAGATCTACACGTGTTATTAAACTATAAAACTTAGGATACGATTCAAATATTTTTTATAGCCAGTTTCCAGTGGCTTCGTTCGCCTTTTATACAATTATTTATCTTACATTTCCGTGTTGGACTGGTCTCCTGTGTAGAAGAGACCATCTGCCTTCCCGCCTGACAGTTCTTAAGACGCGAGCATAGTCTAGCAAACGGATCATTAGCACTACCAAAAAGACCATAGTGGATGAATGGCTACGCATCAACCACTTTATTCCTACAGACAGCATCGTATTCCAGTCCAAAGGATAAGGTAGATAAAGGATAAGCTTGTGAACTTGTAAAATAGACCCCGGTCACAGAACAGCGACGAACCTACCACTGGCGTGTATTTTTTTTTGTAGTGACTAATGTATCTTCGACAAACTTCATTGGACTTTGTGGTTGAGCAGAGTGCTTAGCCCGGGACTACTACGTAGAGCACTATCTACGACGTCAGCAACAAGGGCTGTCTCATGGGAGAACAAATCTCCAGTTGGTGCTGTTTTCTGGTTGGTTTGTTTGTTGATTGGAGGAGTAGTGGCTCGCTGCTGGCGGAAGGGTTCGCCGACGCCGAGACTGGCGACGACGGTGTAGTGTGCTGTCTGGTGAGTTTGTGTCGGGATTGGGAGGGAGGATCGCGTTGGCCAGCTTTATCAAATCCCGCTGAACGTGACAGGGTCTCATAAAATTAGTGGCTACGATACAAAGAGACACGCGGGTGATGCTATCACCGGGTTCGGGTTAGGAGCCGTTATTTTAATGTAAAAATCCGATAGCTTTGAAAAGCACATCGATCGCGATGTAGGTCCAGGACGTTGCACACATCACGGGCGACCGGTGGCAGTGCGACATGAACGTTTTCTGAAAGACTTACCATCGGGGAGTTTTGTGATTTTTCGCTATCTCATCCCTCAAAAAACCCTTACCCAACAATGGGATGCGTAATAGCCTATGCCCTTCTCCAGGTCGTAGATTAACGCGTGCCTTTAGTTACGATCAGTAGGACTACTCTTGAACCTCGATTTATGCAATATTGGAATTTGGAATCGAGTATGTCGTTTCAGGTACTCTTGCACACAATAATGGCGAATTATTAACATTTAGTTAATACTAAACAATAAAATATTTTATTGGATTCGTTGAATTTATTAAATTTGTAACTGAATGTTAATAATCCGCTAGTAACTACTGTATTCGAAAGTACCCAAACTGACAGACGATTCCAATTTCTAATTTGAATGATATCGAGATTCAAGAGTAAGCCTACTGTTCAGTTGTTAAGATATTATTGCATATAAACCATTTAAAGTCCAAACATCTGAACACACAAACTACCAATTCTTCAAAAACATTCAGGTGTGCGAAATGCGAATTCATTAAAATAATTATGTTGCTGTGGCAATTCTTAAGTAATTAATAAAGTTGACGTCATCCATATGACATTGACCGTACATAAGATTATTTATTAATAGTCTATAGTAACTGGCCTTATGTAATGTATGTGTTTTCTTTCTTATTAAATACTTATAAAACTAAAATCCCAAACACGGAAAAAGTGATGAAATATTATATACATACATATATGTATTTCGATAATCTTAAGTCCATATGGTGGTCAACATACAAGTGTAATGTTGTTGTAATGTTGTACTAATTTTACTAGGCGAAGAGTTACCCGACATGCTCCTAGACTTTCCTGGGTTCAATCAGAGGTCATTAGCTGCTAGATATAAAAATAAAGCAGTGCTAAGAACTAACTAGTTGACTGTCCTATTCTCAGATTTCATCATTTGCCGCATCATAATCTCTAACAAAAATAAAGTCATCATTTGACCGTCACGTTGATCGTGGTACGAACTGTCAAACTGGATAACTAACCACCGGTCACAGATCTCAGCATCTGCCGCATCACGTCAAACTCACATTTCTATGAGTGTTATCACCGGCCAATCGCATTTGACCCACTATCGGTAATTCCAGTCACCTGTGGTAACAGGTAAGGCTGACGTAATGAAAAAACTACCACCTTACAGCCGCCTGGATCGTAGTAAGATCTGGCGCATTCCCAGACCAGTCCAGGCGGCGTGTATCAACGATAGCTTCATGCCACCATCACAATCTGAGCACACATCCACCACAGATAGAACCCTCACCTGACAATCGTGTTGGTCGTGGTAGGAGCTGACCAGCTGGCTGACGTACTCCCAGACCTCGCCGGGCGCGGTCCAGGCGGCGGGTGTCGCCTCGTGCCGCATCATGCCACCATCAGACCACCATCACACCATTCACAAGTCACTTATCACACAATTTAGAGCGCACTAGCTGCGTTCCACGTCCGACCGTTGACGAGCTATTTATATTGTTTTATCCTCAATCACGCGCAACTAGGTCGCGATCTACATAGCACACTATACTAAAAACTGCTCCAGATTGTAAACAATATGTACAAAATAGAGTTAGACGTCTTGCAATGAACACTCATGTCTGTAAAAACGGATAATGACGTCATTCTCAGATGTATGGACTTGTTGGATACAAATTTTTATTCGTTTGTGAAAAAAAAACAGAAAATTAATTTAGCTAAGTTTGTATTCGTAAATGTACTTGGTAATAAAAGTTTTACGAATAACAAACATATACCTACATTAAAAAGAAAAATCGAATCATTCTATCCTTTAAAATGTTTTGTATTCAAAGATCTAACTTTTTTAGAAATGGAAATTTTTAAAAATTTGTTACAGCTAAAAAACAATCTACAACACTTTTTTTTATACCCATAAAAGTGCTAATAATATATGACGAACTAAAAAAAATGATATAAAAAGTATAACTACTTAAGTATATTATATGAATTATAAAAACGTATGAAATAAGAATGACTTCGCATAAGTCAGACTTTAGGTAAAATTCCGTTTAAAATCTAAATAAAGTAAATAAAATTTTCTTAAAGAAAGAATAAAATTATAATAATCTATGATCTAGGCTTAATTTAATGCCAAGAAAAGTTCAACTATAAAAAAACAGAAATACAAAATAAATCTAGCCTATTAGCAAAAGCATTGACCCTAATGACAGTAACTAAAGTCCTAAAAAAATAAAAAATAAAACTGCGCAGAAAAAGAATGGTCGATTAAAATACAATATTAACACGAGAATATCTAAATTGCACTAATGTGTTCAATCTCAGTTTAAATCCATTGGATCCGCGCGGAGGAGACTGATAACACGCGACCTTGAGCTGCGCTTGACAACTGATAAGGGAAATTCGGCGATGCCCGCGCTCCTCTTACACTTATCACTTGTTTATTTTGCATAAATCTCTTGACATATTCAATTACACATTAAAAAAAATTTGAGACAATATAATCGAAATGCAATATATTACATATTAAAAACACTTAGCACACGATCACAAATATTTAACGCGCGAACGTTAAGCCGCGCGAAATCGCGCTAAGTACCGACGCGCGCGCGTCTCGCCACGAGTTAGGTAATGACCGGCGCGAGTGCGACGCGTATTTGCGACCCCCACTCTAGCACTGTACGCTATCAAACCAGTTTACGTGAAAAATTTTAATTCCACGGGTGACGACCGGCCGCGCTTTCCTCCCGCACGGAAAAAGCGCAGCGCCCCCGGGCCGGAAGTGCACCGTAGCACGCGAGCCAAGCGCACCCTTAATTAAATGCTGCTAGCTGCACACCTACCCTCGCCACCACCCAACTACCAAGCCGCACACGCCTTATATAACTTACAAATCGTTTACGCAACGCCAACTATTTTTTTTCTTGCCTGTTTTAAAGGTTTTAAGTGTCAAAACAAACATACAACCAGACAGACCGACAAACGTCTCTGATAGACACCAATCATGTTAAGTGATTCAGATAATATAAATATATTTTTAAGAGGTTTAATAAGAAACATGTATTGGTCGGGATTGGAAATGTGCCCGGTTGGCGATAGGCTTGCCACCTATCACATTGTGGGACTTAGTGTCTTCGGCTAGTCGTGGGTGCCCTGGTTGTGCCTCTGCCTACCTCTTCGGGGATATGGGCGTGAAGATACTTTTTTTTTTTAATCTATAATTCAGTAACAATTTTGTATTGAAAACATCGACTTAATGACTGATTAAGAGACAATTGACGTATCTGAGTGCGCCCGTTTGTTACTTTAAATCATCACACACCCTTTGAAAACATTAGCAACGCAGCAGTAACCTCTTTGGTGTTTGTAAATGATGTGCTTATCTTACTACCACTTAAAACGCATATAACGGGTAACTATTGCACAATCAGACCTATCTGTAAGTCTTGCTCGTAGAGATCAAACCAACTGCCTAGCAAACAAAAGGAAAAAAGCTTCCATACTTTCTGCACATGCACAATTCTTACAAAGATCGAAGAATATAACCGCAATTTGATACAGTTGCCCAATCATCAGCGTTTATATTGCTCAATTACCAACGTTTAAACTCGAGATATACGAGCTAAATCTTTTAGCTCAAACGTTGCAAACGTCTGTGTAATAAATCTAAAGCCGACAATCTGTCAGTGCCAACAACAATAAGTATTCGTATAAGATGTGAACGACCGAGTCGCAGATATGAGGTGGGTGGTTAATACCTACTCTAATACAGTAATCTAATATGTATTCTGATCTGTCGGTTGGATCGAAGCTATTTTAATCAAACTCTATTATTTTCTATGAATAAAAATGTTAAAATTTACATAAATTATTGGATAGATTATAATTGAGAGAACATTTAAAGATATGTCAGTGGGAGGACAATTACCTCGGGACATTTTGTTATAATACCATTCCATAATACCTGTTGTATTTTTCATTTTTATTACAAGTTTAAATTGAATATGGGTAAATAATAAAATAAATAATCAGGGACATTTTAGCCAAATTGAATCTAATCCCAAAGTAAGTAAATTATAAACCTGTGTTATTGTCAGTCAACGATACTAGTACATAGAAATACATAAGATACTAAATTTTTATATACACACCCAGACCCAGAAATACAGAAAAAATGTTCATCACACATTTACACATTTGCCTCCATCGGGAATCGAACCCGAGCCTCGCGGCTGTTTAGTGGCATTGAGTATGTACGCTAACCCCTCAACCAACGAAGCGGTCCAACAATAAATTAAATAGGCAATAACAAACAAAATAGACTCTTTCTAAATCTAGATATTTACATTAAAATATTAAAAACTAAATAATATGTTTATAAATAGCATATTTCTAATCAGCATAGTACTTCAGGATTTCCGCAGTAAAATGTGTCCAAAAGACTAGCTGTATCCATGACTTCGTTCGCATCTGTCTTTGGTAAAGTCCGATTTAATATTAGTATTTCGACATAAATCATCGTAGACAAACTTTCGCATTCATTATATTAGTATAGTTAGATATATTACGAAAGAAACACCCACCAGCTGAAGGTGACCTGTACATTCATATATTTATAAAATCCACATTTCATAAAAAAAATGAACCAGGAGTTTCCTTACGTAACAAAATATTTACATTAATAAAACTTCTGCAATAATTTAAAAACTAATCCAATTTTAGACAGCCTTTAGTAAAACATGTGTTCAACGAATGTTATTTTTTTGTAGTAAGACTGTTATTATCCAAAGTATTTAATTTTACTGGCATTCTGGCGTACGAGTATCTACCAAATTAAACAGCAAGCTTAGAAAATTAAGTGGAGCGGTAAATATAATTTTATTAACACGTATAAACTACCCCAGTTTTAATATAACCCGTTCGACGCGTTCATTTTAAACTCGAATTCAATGGGCTCACATGGCCCCCATGAATAAAAATCATTTAAATACCGAAGGTTTTACTTTGTCTGTGGTAAACACGAATGACTACTTAGAAAATAAAATGTATAAGATTAACAACAACAAAGACGGGTACCTTTTCAACTGACAAATAAATCTTTTATCGTAAAACCCCTCTGTAGAACATGTGCGTAATACGAAGGGAACCAGTAGTGAGAAGTCAAATGATCGCTCTGCTTGTTAGTATTATGTCATATTTTTGATATACAGGTTGTTGTATTTCGTCATGCTTCAAAACGTACAATACTAATATAAATGTACACTATTGTAGTTACTTTTTTAGAAACATTATAATTTCACCAGGGCAATTACAAATATGTTT
Organism: Calephelis nemesis; assembly: GCA_002245505.1. Taxonomy (NCBI): domain Eukaryota; kingdom Metazoa; phylum Arthropoda; class Insecta; order Lepidoptera; family Riodinidae; genus Calephelis; species Calephelis nemesis. The sequence goes on along the minus strand of NJDD01000972.1, from coordinate 181,673 downwards.
TTGTTAAAAATCAATTAACTAACTAGTCACTAGTGGTAGAGACCAGCAACTTGCTTAGATATGTACCTTGATTTACCTATTTCTGTCACCAAAATAAAAATGTTTAGCACTGATATTTTCGGAGGGTAGGGTAGCTGCTAGACTTGTAAATAAGATTAGCACTAGCCTCAGGATAGAGACACACCTATTTCAATTGTGATGGTGTCCATAGACCATGGTTGTTTATAACTATCGGGACAGCTGTCTGATAGTTTACTGTTTTATCCCATATATGAGAAAAAACACCACAAGCTTTAATATTCTTAAGAACAGGTTATGTTTAGTAAAAGTGCATTTACCAGCCTACAGAAAATATTTTTAGACACACACCTTTTATGTTTTAATCTTTTAAAAACAGAGGACGTCATGCATTCGACTCCTATATTTTGTATGTATGATAATTTATTTTTTCGCCAGTTTTGAAATTAATTCAAAAATTATTTATTAATATTTAGTCCGATAGCCACCAACTCTCGATTAGATGACGGAATCACAGAGAAATCGACTAAAACAGTCAATTATTAAGTTCTGTGGGGACATAATATTATTGAAATCGAAGTCGGTTGTTGCAGTTTTACTGCACGCAAATTATTAAGCATTATAGAAAATAAAACAAATATATTAAAATCAAAACCAAGTAACTAATACTCAATACTTTATTTCAAAGGTATGTAAGTGTAGGTAAGTGTATATTTTGTTTATATGGTGTATAATTTGCGACTTGTGTTACGAATTGTTCGACACCCTGTATAAGACGGTTGTTGTGATCAGCTGAAGGGGAATATCGTTTATGTATATTATAATTATAAGAGAATTAGAGTGCTCAGAAATGTGTGTCTTTAAACGTGTTTCTAAATGTTCCAAAAATTGAACACCAATTAAGCATTTTTATTGACTAAAGAGTAAATTTCTTATACAAGGTTTTTAATTACTTTAATAATTAATGTATTCTGTACATCGTTAGCATTTTGTGAAATTCTATTAATAATTATTAATTGACAGTATCAGAATATACTTGTGCTAGAACTATTATATTTTAATCAGAGTTCAAAAATAATACTGTCCTGAATGTAGGTACAGTAGGAAAATAACAATAAAATTAAAAAATAAATTGATACGATCGAATAAAAGTAACGCGGTGCAACTACATTTTTAAGCCCTGATGGAAAAAAATATGAGTTTGACGAGTATGTGTGTGTTTGTCTGTGGCATCATAGCTCCTAAACGAATGGACCCATTTTGATGTGTAGTTATTGATTGATCGAGAGGATTATTTGGTACATATACTAAGTTAGACAGAAAGGTTTTGTCGGAAATTAGTTTTTTTTAAGTGATTTTTATAAAAATATTTATAAAATAGTGTGAAACTTCTAGCTAGACAGATATCAACCACTATAATAGAGTCAATTAAAATACGCATAGTTCTGTTTCACGAGACAATGATAATTATTGATAGAGATAACTCATAATAAGATACAAGTTTCTGAGGACTAAATTCTAATCGTTTACGTTATTGACTAAAACTAGTGGTCGCCCATTGGTCGAAATACGACCTTAATAAATTTTAACATCTTGTTGATAAGAACGCCATCTTCATTTCTCAAGACCAACCACTTTGTTTCCAAACTTTTTAGTGCGCCATCTGTGATCTTTTATTGTTATCATCTATATATGTGTTTGTGTGTCAAATGCATGGCAGTGTGGGTAATGTTTTATTTATTGATTTAATGTATTTTATAAACATTATTATTGAAAAATATTCTGCACTTCTCCTACACATAAACTATGAGTGTGCCAAATTTTATGCTCCTTCGTCCGCGCAATTTTCGTAAAAAGGGGTCCAAAGTTTTGGCATCGCATATTAATTTAAAGATACCAAGTTCATTCAACTAGCTCAACTGGTAAGAGTATCGTCAGAGAGACATGTGTGTTGGTTGCGAGTTTAAATGTCCAAGGTGACTTGTCTTAAAAAAAACATATTTAATTTTGCCTGCTGACATAATATTATTGCATGTCGTTATGTCGTTAGTTCCGTGCTAAAGTGTAAGGTAGCCGGTAGACTTGCACACGTATTCTTAAATTCCAGCCATAAGATAGCGTCGCACCAGTAACATCTATACTTCTGTAGGTGATAGATGTCTTTTACAATCAAGAGAACTTTCTGTTGTTAACATCATTTTCTATCATAAAGAACGTATAAAAGAGTTCAGAAACATCCAAAAAAGCATATTTACATACTTGTATGCATAAAATAATTAGAATCGTCTTATATAAACAAGATAATTACTTTTATTAAATTTTTTGACATGTTTATCTTACGATAAAATTCTCAAGTCAACAAACTTGAAATCTGTTATTCAAGAACACGCTAATGTAAATTTAAAATAAAGCAATCAGTTATTGTTAATGAGTTCTTAACCACTACAGAATATTCCAAATCCTTTTGTGGTTAACTTGGCTATTCTGTTATCAGTGTTGCCATAATGAATCTTTTTCCTGGAGCTTACATTCCTAACAAACCACTGTAGTCATTTTCAAATATTGCTGACTCTCTCTATCTCTAATGTACCGGCCTCCTTTAGAGTCTTGTAAAATCAAAAAAGTCAAAATGTGAGAGGCCTGTATATATTTATAAAAAAGTTCACGGTTTCAACGTACAATGGCAAAAGGAAACTAAAAATTTATCAATAAAAAGAAAATTAGAGTACCCTCAACTCATATCCCCGAAGATGTGGGCAAGGCACAACCAGGGCACCCACGACTAGCCGAAGACACTAAGTCCCACAAAGTAATAAGTGGCAAGCCTTTCGCCAACCGGGCACTTAAAATACACAATTTTCTATTCCTTTTGTCTTTTTTTGTTGCCCAGCCTGGGCCGGGGCCTAAAGAAGTTAAGTCCGACGCCGGACCGCTAAACCACAGAGGCGATAAGAAAAGTTTTTTATTGAAATGAAATCTATGCAATTGCAAAAAGAAAATAAATTGCAGGCATTTAATTACTTATGTCACAATACAATACACAGTACAATCAAACAACCAAAAGACGCACTCGGCCTCCGCGATCCATATTTCGCGCATTTTTTCCTAACGTTAAGCAGGTATAATTTCGTCTAAAATTTCTAATTATGCGATAACTTTTAACATATAGGGTCTTTCATAGTGTTAGTGTAGGTGTTCAAATTTTAGACAGTGTTTAGTACATGTAATAAAAGATATTCACATGAAAAATGTAATCACGTTTTTTTTCGCAGTACTTATTACTGCATACAGATTAAACTTATCCATTTTAACATAATTAAAAGAGGGCTAAGGAAACATTTGTAGGAAACAAACTTAATAATTGATACGTCTAATGGCGTCCCGATCTTTCATTTATAAAACTGAGTTTATTCTTTCTCTAATGAAAAAAAACATTTTAAACACGTACTTTTTCATGTGGATAACTTTTATATATGTACTGAATACAGTTAAAATTTGATCACTCAATTTGGAAGGACTTTTTATACATTGAAGTTGTTTAAAGAGCTAACACTTTTTAGGAGGCATATAATGGCTGCGGCCGTTGACGGGATAACGAACTTGAAAGGCTTAATCAAGGTATTTGCTGTATTAATTTTGATAACAGTTAAAACTGTATTTGTTTAAATAGATTCATCTCTCATTATAAGTAACCATTTATCCTTCAAGTACATAGATATACCATGGCGGAATTTTTCGGAAATCTCTAAAAAAGCAACCATTTTCCGGTACCTACATAACACTTTGTTATAACTCTCAAGTGTTTTGGCAGCATTTGGGCTTAAATTTTTACACCAAATTGAACAAAAATTTCAAGAAACTTACAAAATAGTGTAACAAATACACCCGAACCTTCCTCGGTAATAAATTTAACTATAGCATGGTATACGACGCCAACGGGGTCTTAGTTTAATAATATGTACTGAATATTGGTTGGGACAGAGTTTTGTACTCGACTCGACGACTCGGAGGATCACCGCTTCATTTTTCTCTAGAGTCACAGTACAAATGTTAAATAGTATGGAAACTAAGCCTCGCTATAAGTATACTCAACTACTCTGCGTTGAAACAATAGGGTTGTCTCGTTTATATTTAATTTATCGAATTCCAGCAACTAAGTAGTTTACAAATTATACAAACAAGAGCTTATGGAGCTGGTTAATCCAAGCAAAAGTCTAATACGCTACTGGCACTTTTAAAAGATTGCTGCAACAATTAATAACGTGACCACGATTTTTGATGCGACTCTTACTACTACAGTAACGCGAAAGCCGCTTAGGCGCCTAGTCTAAGAGCATATTTTAGAGACTGAGCTGTTTTTGAGTTTGAAGTTTCCATACTGTTACATATTTGCATTGTGCTGTAACTTTGCTAATATCCGATTTTGTGTCGAGAGCAAAGTAGCTAGTAAACAAGCTCAGGCAAAAGGCTTAAAATCCAGCCTCGTGGATCGTGGACTTGTGGAACGTGGAGGCAAGGTGGCTGGAAGAGGTGCATCACATTGGTAACGACAATCACTACTTTTGCTTCTAAAGGCGACGAATGTATGTTAAAATCAGAAAAACGTTTTGTTTGTGTAGTTTAGCATCCCAAACAAAACGTCCTTATGTGATTAGTTACCAATAAAGACATAAATCTTCTTTAGTAGAAGAACTCTTAGTACATTTTGAATATTTGATTTATGTCTTTATTGGTAACTAATCACATAAGGACGTTTTGTCTGGGATGCCAAACAAACAAACAAGACGTTTTTCTGATTTTAATGTTATGTGATTAGTTACCAATAAAGACATAAATCAAATATTCAAAATGTACTAAAGAAGAACTCTTAGTACATTTTGAATATTTGATTTATGTCTTTACTGGTAACTAATTACATTTAGATGTATAGATGTTTCCGATTATTATTATTTCAAATGTTTATAACATTAAATTTCCTGTGCCGAAAAGCATGCACCCTAAAACTTTCCCACTGCTTTTTCAATAGAATGTATATTCGTGTTTCCACCAGGACACCAAAAAAGGGCTTGATGTAACTAATAATACCAGCAGTTTTTTCAAATCAATAGATATAATCTACGCAAGAGATTTTACATACATAATCTCAGGTTGACGATGTATTTAACAAATATACTGATAATATTTTAATAAACAAATATTTATAACAAATTATTATTTCATTCATATATCTACGATATATTAATTTCTATCAAATTGGTCAAGAGATTATCACGATTAAATATTTGACAACTTCTTAATGTTGATATTTGCTGAAAATTTTTATTATTATAAACATTTCATCAACCAAAATCAAGCAATTTTGAAACATATACATATACACCGAGTATATTACAGTGCCAAGTGAAAATATTTCTAGATTCATTAATTACTCCTTTTATACATACATACACCCAGGATTCGGACTCGCGACACCACCTTCGGATACTTCCTCAGCAATTTGGTCATGGAATGTCAACCTAGGTCTCCCTGGATAACATCCTTTTTTTATTTATTTTGTCAATCTTACATCTGACATTTTATCCACATGGCCAAACCTATTGGTTTGTAAGCATTTCTAACTGCAATGCTAAAAATTTTTTTCAACCTCATTCTCTCTCTTAAACCATAGGATTTTTTTACATAAATACAGAATCTTAGTGCTGGTCCTTGGCAACAAATAAACAACTGACACATCTGTTTATAACACTTGTGAAGATTAAATATAAATAAACTTTGTAACGTTGTTTATTTTTCAAACTTCTGTGATCTACTATGTTTAAAATGCTTTGCTAAATTATTTAGCTTCAACTATTCCTCAACAGTTCCAGTCACACAAAATCTCACAACATGTATTAAGGTAAACATTGCAACTGAAATTAAAGTTTTAAAATAATTTTCGCCTCTGTGGTCTAGCGGTCCGGGTGTTGGACTTGACAGCATGAGGTGCCGGGTTCGAATCCCGGGTCGGCCAACTAAAAGAATATTGGATTTTCCAATTTTCTAATACAAAAAAATTTTGGTCGGGATTGGAAATGTGCCCGATTGGCGATAGGCTTGCGACCTATCACATTGTGGGACTTAGTGTCTTCGGCTAATCGTGGGTGCCCTGGTTGTGCCTCTGCCTCCCTCTTAGGGGGTATGGGCGTGAAGATACAAAACACACACATACATAAAATAATTTTCAAAATAGAAAAACTTAAAACAAACTTCAACTCCTACTAGTATACATTAACAATTGCCTGAATCTAAGTACAGTAGCTTGAACACAAAATAATCAATTACATTTCTCAATAATAAATATCCCTGGACAAGTCACACAAACAAACAAAGTAATCTAAGAAGTAAGCAAATTATATGCTTGTAGACAACAATTCTAATACATAGAAATACCTAAATAGATACCAGAATAAATTTTATAAACACCCAGACCCAGAAATGCAGATATCTAAATATTTATCACACAAATTCCATCCCTCGTACGGAATCGAACCCGAGCCTCGCGGTTGATCTGTATAGTTAGGCATGTACGCTAGTCACTCAACCAACAAGGCGGAGGTATTATTTAATTTTAAAATACTACCTTAATAATTTTATACAACTATAATATGGAGCAACAAAGGATCTACCAAACATGACATATAGATAGATACAAGATGAGTATCACACAACTGCTAGCCGTTGGGTAACAAACTGACACATGAATAATAACAATCTAAAATTTAGATTCTAAATAATATTAGGTCAAATAATCTAGGTTAAAAGAAATACTGTGATCTAAGACATACTGAACTAGATGCAATAGTTTTATTATTAAATAATTTAAGTGCAATACAATTGCAAAACCTGACTCGAAATATTTTATTACCACACTGTGGAATTCGTTTTTTAAAAGATAGTTAAAGATTGCAAGGTATTTGACTTGCTATTTGAGAGAAAGTATTGTAGTGTTAAAGATTTTTTTGTTCGCATTTTCATTTTCAAGCTTGATCTGTACAAATTTCATCAACACCCTACTAGTGTTGACGACATCATCGTCAATGAGGTCATCCGCATACATGAAACTTTATGCAATATTAATTAAATATAACTCAAAAACAGCTAGTTGGATAATTTGTATGGGACCACCTAAAAGTCATAACCTATCTTTCTAAAGTCGGTTGGTCGGTTTGTTATTGGGCAACTAATCATATAACATACAAAAATCACATACAGTCGAAATGATAACCTTTTCTCTCTTTGAGTTGGTTAAGACAGTGCTAATTATATAAGTAATGTTTTTTTATGTACAAGTGAACAAGCACACGACTTTCCTGATAATAAAAAACAACCATGGTCTATAATAGACACCACAGATGTTACAGGTGCATCACTGTTCCTGAGACCAAGATGTTAAACCAAATGAGCGAGTCTACTGGCTACCCTTCCCTCCAGACTTAAACCTGATATAAAGGAATAGGTAAGCCTGTGTATCTCTGGGCAAATTGCTTCACAGCCCCCTATCACCAGTGGTCTAGTTAGTAATTACCTATACTTAAACCAGTGCTCGCCACTTACAACCTGCCAGGCAGAGAGGCAGATAGCCTATTCTACTATACCTATTCTACTACTACTATGAGGTTCAGATCATAAGTTTCTTGCATAAGTTTATCGGCTTTTTTAAGTCGTGGAAATAGGTGTAACACGGAAATCTGGACAACACGGGTTCAGGATTCCACCACCTAGTATGAGTGCAGTAGTAAAAGAATCTTAAATCTTAAATAGCAAATTATTTCACTAGAATACCAATGGGTCACAAATTTATAATTATTACTAGCAACCAATTTGACAGAAAACGAAAAAGCCTCAAGAAATAAGACATTAGTTGGGCAACTTATCTATTAAAAAAATTCATGCCAACTTACCTTTTTCTGACGACCCTGCACCTTCTTTCCTGGTGATTCTTGTGTTGTTTCTTCTTTACTCTTCTTCACATTGCCATTTGTCTTCGAAGCACATATCTTTTTAGTGTTCTTAGAGTCCTTAGCCTCACAGTCTTCATCACTCTCACTTTTAATACTTCTAGTCTTAGACTTTGCAGGAGAGCACTTAGCTGGTAGATTCTTCTTGACTGCCTTTAGAGGCAAGTCATCATCACTCGATGAATCTGATGAACATTTACTGCAAGATTCTGAACTTGAACTGCTCTCAGATAACTGTTTCTTTACTGGCCCCTTCTCTTTAGAATCATTTGCTTTCTTTTTAACTGATGGTTTAACAGTATTCTTCAAAGAGCTTTTCCTAGGTGGAATAGCTGCAATTTTTAACTTCAGGCCAGTATCACAAGACGTCACTGAGAAGTTACGAGTATTGCTTTGCTTAGATCCAGAACATTTCCAATCACTTGCTGAGGAATCACTAGAGCTGGTGTTCTGAAATAAATATTGGAGTTTATTAAAACAGGATACATACTTGAAACAAGTAAGCAAATATTTCTGCTGATTTCTGATTATGTTTTCTATTACTAGAACCTAAATGCTAACAAAAGAATAGTTAGAATTTGGAAGATCATCTTTTTTATAATTTACTTATTCAATCATATATCTGGACTAATTATTTATGGACTAATTTGTGGATCTTGCTTATATACTTGTAGTAGTTCTCATATAAAATGTAAACCATTATAAGATGAAATAAAAAATAGTATTACCACACTATCAAAATAGAAGTTGGTTATAAAACTTAGAAAGCCTAATATAAAAACTATGATACAATAACTCGACTGCCTCGTTGTTCGAGTGGCTAGTGTGCACACCTGATCCACCGCAAGGTTTGGGTTCAATTTCCCCTGTTGGCAGACATTGGCGATGATGAACATTAAAATGTCTGCATTTCCAGGTCTGGGTTTTCATTAAACTTATTCTAGTATCTATTTAGGTATGTTTGTATACTAGAATCACTGACTTACACAAGCATATAATTTGCATACTTTAGGGTTAGATTCAATTTGTGTAAATTGTCCAGAAATATTTATTTATTTATAAATATTTATTATAACTTTTGTTTAATAATAATTGAAATAGTTGTTTCCATATAAACATTAGAATATTTGCAACAAAAATAATAATATAGGGTATGTGTGCCCATTCGCGTCCACGCACCAGTTCGCGTCCATTTCGCGGACACCGTTTAAAAAACCCTTAAAAATAAGTGTACTAACAAACTAGGGAAATTAAGTCGTTTCTGCCTATAATACAATATATTAGTAACACACATACCAAGACAAAAGAACTGTTCACATAATTTTTCCTGTTAAAAAAAAATAATGAATCTTAGCTATACAAAAAAGTTGTGTAAAAAGCTATAATTTTAGTAAAAAAAT
>NJDD01000972.1:130690-141987 GCA_002245505.1 Calephelis nemesis | reverse complement strand
GGCAGTAGGAAACTCGCTGTCACACAGTTTATTGTAATAAGCTTAAGTAACAGCATTAGCTATTTTCTCACGACTTTTAAGCGTGGAATATATTTTTATACAACATTTAATTCCTATTACAGTACTTATTACAAAAAACAGTCTGCTAGAACGTGGACCTTTAACTATAATATAGTTATTATATATAATATATTATAATATACTTATAAATATAATATACTTATTATTCGCCATATTATGGCGTATAATAAGTAGGTATATATATTTAAATAAAATTTCATCAAATCAGGTCCAGCGGCTTAGTCGTGAAAGTGTAACAGACAGATTTTCGCATTTATAATATAAGTATGTATTGAAACAATAACTGAAATGTGTAAGAGTATCCAATATCGAGGTTAATAAAAGTGCAGTGCCTTGGTCATAATAGAGGGCTGGACGTTTAACAAATGAGAATTTAAAACCAGTGCTAACCGCCTTCAGCTTACTCGCAGGGTTGTCGACATCCAGATATAATGCAAAAAATTGTAAAACGTTCGAAATTTTTAAAATACGCACCAATAGCTTGTTATTTTCCAAAATAAGTACCTAGTCTATAGTACATATAGTAAGACTTAAATATTGATAGGTAAGTACAATTTTTTATATTTTTGAAAATACGTGGTTTCTCGAATATTTTTAAAAAATCTCGCATCAAGCCAGTTTTATAAATAGCGGTTTAATAAATAGATATTAGCACCTAATACTCGTGAATTTATCTTTATTTTTCGTTCGTCCAAATCTGATAGGGACAGGCTAAGTCCAAATGCTATGATGCCTTTTCATTCGTCAGAATTTTTATAATTATATATAAATTATAATGCCTTCATAAATTTTAGAGATTATTTAAGTCCATGAATATAAATGACATATAATAAATACATCAGATTATAAAGTTAAAATGCTGAATCTTAAAAAAATCCTAAAATTATCTTCTTTCACGAAATTTCAACAAGTTTTTGTGAATTATTTTTATAAATATTCTGTTTTCCTTTTACCTCTTATACCAGATATTTATATAAAGTATGTAAAACCATATCTTAATATTTCGTTTATTTTGCTGATTTCGCTTTCAATCTTCCTTCTTGTCCAGGCCTCTGCCTCTTCTGTCGTAATAAAACACTGAAATTTCCAATTTTTCCTTACTGTTTCATACTAGTACAGTTTACTTACAGAAGCGCATTTTTTTATTTTTTCTTCTTTTATCTTAGTGATTAGACCCTCCAAAATCCATTCGAGCGTTTCCGCCAATCTCCTGATTTTTTCTTTCAAACTCTTATTTCTGAATTTGAGTGCACACATCCCTTAAAATGTACCTACAAAGAGTTCCTGCAGTGGTAATAAATTCATGTCATAAACACGTGTAACACGACACACACGTAGAACAAAGGTGTTAAGGTGGTAATAGTTTTTTGACAAACTTAGGGTTGAGGCTACCTAATAAGTACCTACAAGTTGTGTTCTACTATTACACTCGTAGGATATTTATGTTTATTATGTCTATGTCATTGGAATTGTCTACCGCCTCGTTGGTTGAGAAGTAAGCGTACACGCCTGACGCCACCTACTATTCTTGAGGCTCGGGTCTGATTCCTGACGGGGGCAGACGTGTGTGTGTTTGTAAAAAATTCTGTAATTTGTTATTTCAATTTCAGCACATTTTAAATAATTTTCTTAAAATAAATTTTCACTACATTTATCTAAAGAATAGAAAAATTGAATCCTCGGTATAGCGTCATCAGCGTAAGACAAAGGATACGGTTCCAATTCCACTTCTAGTTTTCCGTCCAGCATTAACAGCTTTTATGTCTACAGGCAGAATGAAAATATTTATTAGTGCGCTGAAAAAAAAAACAGAAATCTTATTAAACAAAAAGTAATAATTAAGTGTTGAAACATAAATCCACCGTAAGAAAATATCTCAGTATTTATTAAGACATGACCTACCTCAAACTGGTTTTCACATAGAAATAGGAATATATTATTTAATAGGGCCAATTGCATGTTCTTGGGTTTCAGTTTAATAACGGGTTAAACTGTCAAATATGTACTGAATTAGTCCTATGTTAGAAGCTAACTTTGAGTTAAAAATTTAACTGAGAACCGTGCAAGTGAATGGGTTTTTAGTGCTATTTATTTGACAGTTACAGTCGTCGGTAACATAAAATATAAGCAACATAAGTCATTCAATAACGGAAGTGGTTTAAAAAAACATTAAAAATAATAAGTTTTACTAAGATTGACAGCAGATATGACATATTAAGGCTCGGTTCTGATTCCTGACGGGGGCAGACGTGTGTGTTGAAAATCTAGGTGACTGATTTTCTGGGTCTGAGTAATCCTATTAAATTTAATCTAGTATCTATTTAAGTATTTATATTGTACTAGCTGACCCAGCAAACTTTGTATCGCTTGACATTGATGCTTCGATAGTAGCGCAGTCTGTCGGGTCCAATGTTAAACATTCCAAAATCAACAACTACTTATTATTTGAAAAATAACTAAAAAAACATTTTCCGGGAGACCAAATTGTGAATCTAAACCATTATCATATCTTAGCTATTTTCATAGTTAATGACTTACGTATGTCATACTTCTTTAGTGAAATTCTGCAGATATAAATACTATATTTGTACTACAGAAAAGAGCTATTAGAGCTATTTATAATCTTAAAGTAAGGGATTCCCTCCGAGAAAAATTCAAAGAAATAAATATTTTAAATTTCAGTTCTCAATACATTTATGAGAATTTGATGTAAGTATGTTAAAAAAAATCTATGTATGTTTACAAAAAAATGTGATGTTCACGACGTTAGTAAGAGGAATAAAAATAATCTAGCCGCATACAAAACTTGTCTCCGTAAAATTAGTAAATCCTTTTTGGGTCAATGTACGTTATAATACGTTTCTACAATAAGCTGCCCATTGGTTTTAGAGATACCTTTAAATAAGTTTAAAAAATGTATAAAAGCAAAACTATGTCAAAAAGGCTATCTCAGAGTCAAAGATTTACTCTTTGTAACTGTCCATAAAGGAACTCAGAGTATTTGGAAGATGAACATGCTTGGGGATAGAGGTTTCAGTCTCCCACTGCAAGTTGTAATGTGATTTATTGTACCTTTTATTTAAGTTAAAGTAAGAGTGTAATTTATATTTTTAATCTAGTATATATTGTAACTATTATTATGGAAAAAAGACAAGCCCGCTGAGTTTCTTTCGCCGGATCTTCTCAGTGTGTGGCCGCGTTCCGATCCGGTCGTAGTTTAAAGAAAATGTCGACGCGCACAAATACCACTTGTATGGTTCAAGTAAATAAAGTTCAAGTGAAATTTTTCTGATTCTGATTCTGTTTTTCGAATTTCCTTGAATACACACTAAAAATTTCATCAAAATCCGTCCAGGCGTATAGAAGGAGTTCAGTGACAAACACACGAACACAAGAATTATATTTAAAGATTAGTATCGTTTACTTTACACCCAAAACGCAAGCATATAATTTACTTCAGGTTCAAGAAACTTTCTCGTTAAAACAATGTCTCATTTTTATACGTGCCAACCCTACCTTTTCTACCAATTCTAAGTAGAATAATTGTTAAGATAATATTTATCATTGAAGTATGCCATACATCCCTTTTTTGTCAATCGCCGACCTCGAACACAACACTATTATGGAGATCACAAATGAGGTCTAATTGACGTACTGAATATACATTATGTCTGCAAAGACGGATTTCAAATAGTACCTATACCTATTCACATACCTACTGTTTGCACATGTAATATTAAGGCAACACAAATGGTAGCGAATAGTATATATAGTATAATAGCAGAAATATGATAGTATATTATGGTATTGAAACTTACCTAGTATGTGTATTTTAAATTATCTATACGCTGTAATCACCTTAAAGATAATACTACACCTTGAAGATAATATAGGATACCATACACACATTTTTAAATACAGTATCTTCACTCCCTTATTCCCAAAGAGATGGGCGGAGGAACGACCAGGGCCACGTTATTTTTATTGGAAAATTTAAAACAAACACTTTTTGTGAAATGGTCGAACCTGGATCTGAAGAAGTGAAGTCCAAAGCTGAACCGCTGGACCACAGTGGCAATACATATTCTAATCTATACACATAAAAGGAAGCCGTGTTATGTTAGTTATACTATTTATAACTCAATAATGGCTGAACCGATTTAGCCGAAAATTGATAGATTTCCTGATTCAGAACCATTAGACAGACATAGGATACATTTTACATAGGATCTATCCTGTTTGACAGTGAGGAAACTAGATAAAACATTTTAATTTTTCCCATAGAAACTGGACGGGTGGAACAAAGTTCGCCGGGGCAGCTAGTAAATAATAGATATAATAAAAAAAATAGATAAAAATTACCACAAATTCCAATGAATAGGGATCCGGAACCTCAGTGTCGAACATAGACGTTAGGTAGCTAGGAATACGTGCTGTCGTTCAGCCAATTTTTTAAAGCCATGATTTTTTTGAAGATTAAAAGTTGGTTTTCGTACGTACCAGTACTAAACAGGCAAACGTTGTTCTGTCATATGTGTAATCTAGGGGTATGGAATACTGTTCGACATATTCTGATACAAGACCTGTAATTTACTTTTAGATATCATCCTAAAACTACATAAAAATCATTTAAGGCGCCCTAAAAGAGTACAAGTTGCGACTACAAACACAGTGGCACAATATTTTAAGCTAAAGGTAAATGGTTAGAAAGGTGAAAAATATCCCGGACAAGTTACACAAATTGAAACTAATCCTATCCTTAAATTAGATGCTTGTGTCACGGGTGCTAGTCAACGAATTACAAAAAAAAAATACTTAAACAGATACAAGAAAAAATTTAAGAAACACCCACACCCGGAAATGCAGACATCTAAATGTTCATCATACAAATGTCTGCTCCAATCGGGAATCGAACCCAAGCCTCGCGGTTGGTCAGTAGTTAGGCGTGTACGCTACCCCTCAACCAGCAAAACGGTTAAGTAAAGATTTTGTGTTTCATTGAGGTAAAGTAGTTTGAAATATATGATTAAGGAAACTCATTTTAAAATTTTCTTTAATCACGTATCTAGTAGTACTATTAAAATTATGCGCTTCGGCTATATTCGTCAAGCTTCGGAAATCAGAATGTATTTTAAAGATATCTATATTATAAGAGTTGTTATTACATAATTTAATAATTCAGTCAGCCAATTTAAAAATAAAAGTATAAAGTGTAAGAAGAGTTAAAAGTGTAAAGTCGAAGCGCATTATTTAAATAGTAGTACTGCAAGCAGTTTAATTTTTTTCATTACGGACAAAATAACAACATTTCCGGCTAATTCATATAACCACTAACATGCAAATATCTTAAAGAGTGGACTTTCCCACAGTAAAAAACTAAACAGCAAATTATTCTGGTTTATATCAGTTCTAGTGATCTCATTCAGAAATGATGTGAATGTTATTGAAACAAATTAAAAGGCGTATTTCTTAATTAATTCTGGCTATATGTAATGTGAGACTGAACTGAATATCATTGACTCATGATACCATCATTGGTCCTGAAAGTCTTGGTCT
Source organism: Calephelis nemesis (assembly GCA_002245505.1). Classification (NCBI taxonomy): domain Eukaryota; kingdom Metazoa; phylum Arthropoda; class Insecta; order Lepidoptera; family Riodinidae; genus Calephelis; species Calephelis nemesis. Next base: position 136,350 of record NJDD01000972.1, on the reverse strand, counting down.
CATATTGTACACGTGATTTAGTTTGCTATGACGCAGAGATGCGTACACCCAAAACCGAGTGAACAATCTATTAAAAAAAAAACTTCACGCCCATAATCTCGAAGATGTATACAGGGCCACAACCAGGGCACCTACAATTATCCGAAGATTATCACACAAGGTGATACGTGGCAAGCCTTACGCCAACCAGGTACATATCCAATCTCGGACAATGTTATTTTTATTAGAAAATTGAAATTATACATTTTCTTTATTTTGTTAAGTCGGACACTTCAACGAACCTGGGAGCTGAAGAATTGAAGACCGACGCCGGAGCGCCGGGCCACAGAGGCGACTGAATAATCTATTAAATTACTCGAGTTACTCATTATTTAACTTACTCCAAAAACAGGATTATTAATTGGACTGTATTTTTGTACGTACTTACTCGATTACTTGACAAATAACAAACAGATTTTGAAAGTTTTTTTTTTATTAAAGGTAGGTCATAATTCCAACTTGCAAGGTGGCTCCCATATAACGATTACGAAGAAACTAGTGAATGGCTTTTGATTTATATAATGTATACATTTTTAAATGATCTCTCATTTTCTTCTTCTTTTTTCGAAGACGAGGCTATGTTGTGGCTCGCACTGCAAAAAAGTAATGAGATGTCATGTAGAGCCACTCTATATGATATCTCTTCTCTTCTGTGATGATCTCTTTTTTGATGGGTTAAATAATGAGTAACTCTGATGGTTCTTAGCTACTTGTACACTGTACATGTAGGTTCTACCGGAGGGTAATTGTTTTTTTTTTAATTTAGTGTCATAGTTGTATTTGTAGTGTGTCCGGGTTCATTTGCAGAACAGATCATATTCCCTCATGGCAGGAAGCTCGTAAAAGGCAAGCTTAGGCTTACCGTCACTAACACCGAGACATCTAACTAGGTGGTAGAGATTCGCAGCGAATCGCCCGGATTGGTATCACCACCATAGCTGTTCCTTTTGCCATAACGTCAGTGCTTTCCGTTGACGTGCTCCGGTTCTAAGAATAAGGTAGCGAGTAAACTAACTTGTGCTTGAAGCCTAATAATCCAGCCTCAGGTTTGCAACGAGCTATTACCACCTTTACCGGGAAATTCTTACTTTTGCCTCCCAATCACATTATCTTAAAAAAAAATAGTTTTTCGCAGTCTGTAAACCTTGCAAATGGAATATTTTATTCTGGTAACATTGTCATCTGTGATGTATTTTCCCTGTGTTTACAACTGTTTACATGGTAATCGGACACAGCTGCGTATTCCCCTATATTCTGTGAACAAACTCAAGGCTGCCATTTGTATTACCCTATATGTATAGGCTTTTAAATAGCTGAAGAAATTGTTATGGACACTGGCAATTTTGGCAATGTTGGCCGACCCGAGATTCGAACCCGAGACCTCATGCAGTCAAGTCCAACACCCGGACCGCTCGACCACAGAGGCGACTGTTATTAATATTGGCCATAAGTCTAACAATGTGTAAAATTTGCAAGCCTATCGCGAACCGGGTACATAACTGTTCCCGAGCAACGTCATTTTCATTAGAAAATTAAAAAAATATGTTCTTTTCGTTCCCCAAACCGGGGATCGCACCCGACACCGTAGGAAGTCAAGTCCTATGCCGGATCGCTAGACTATAGAGGCGATAACAAATTAGATTACAGGAAACAATAAATAAATATCTCTGGACATGTTACACAAATTGAATCTAACCTCAAAGTAAGCAAATTATGTTCTTGTGTTATGGGTGTTAAATGTTAATCAACGATACTAATACATAGAAATACTTAAATAGACACCTCAATAAATTTATTAAGTACCCAGACCCGGTAATGCAGACATCTAAATGTTCATCAATTATCAGGTATTTACCTGCCCCCGTCGGGAATCGGACCCGAGCCTCGCGGTTAGTTGGTGTAGTTAGGCGTGTACCCTAGCCAATTATTAACAACAAAATTACAGAATTATTTAGTAACACAAATTACAGAATTTTTTCGTATTTTTATTTTTTTAGCACTTGCCCTGTGCGTGGGATAAATTTATATAAATTTTAAAGAAAGAAAAAAAAGAGCATTCGTCGGCTTGAGACGAAAGATTACAGGTTCAAATCCTGTCTGGGGAAAAAATTTTTCTTTCTTTAAAATTTATATAAACAGAATTTTTTACATTTTTTTATAAATTTTTTCTTACAGAATTTGTAAAAAATTCTATAATTTGTGATTTCAATTTCAGCACATTTTAAATAATTCTCTTAAAATAAATTTTCACTACATTATATCTAAAGAATAGAAAAATTGAATCCTCGGTATAGCTTCATCAGCGTAAGACAAAGGATACGATTCCAATTCCACTTCTAGTTTTCCGTCCAGCATTAACAGCTTTTATGTCTACAGGCAGAATGAAAACATTTATTAGTGGGCTGAAAAAAATAGAAATCTCATTAAACAAAAAATAATAATTAAGTGTTGAAACATAAATCCACCGTAGGAAAATATCTCAGTATTAATTAAGACATGGTGTACCTCAAACTGGTTTTCACATAGAAATAGGAATATATTATATACTTAGAGGACAATGGGTTTTTAGTGCTATTTATTTGACAGTTGCAGTCGTCGGCAACATAAAATATAAGCAACATAAGTCATTCCATAACGGAAGTAGTTTAAAAAAACATTAAAAATAATAAGTTTTACTAAGATTGGCAGCAGATATGACATAAGTAGAATTGTCTGCCACTCCAGAACCAGTGTTTCCTAGAGCAGGAGCTCTTGGGGATACAAGCACAATACTACACAAAATAATAAAAAAACTATAATCTCTTCTCAATATCAGAACCTGAGTTCTATTGTAAGGCAATATTGTAGCGTACTCGACGCAGAGAGACAAAAAACTCTAATATTTTTTACACCAACATTTCATTTATACTCATAAATTAGTTTAACAATTAAATAAAGATAAAACATTTAATTAAAACATAATAAATATCAATGAAAATAATAACTTGCAGTTTGCACAGTCATTCACATAAATAGTTTTTCTTAATTTTGAATTTTGAATCAGAAAGAACATCAAGTTACCACGATATTAGTTAACCATTATACAAATGAGTGGCAAAGGTGAATTAGCACTAAAAAAAGTTCTTCTTAAAGGAGAAGCCAAAAGGGTGACTGGCTTATGTGATATTTTCCTAGTTCCTAGATATTATAAAATTTAATCTTTCTAGAAATTCGGGACAATTCGTTTTGTAATTCATTAATTTGTAAAATAAATCTAAGCAATCATGGTTTTTACCGATGTTTAGTAAGTGGTAGTTACAATATTATAGGTATATTAACAACAAAATAAGATTTCGTTTCATCTTTACTTTATTGAAGACCTAGGTTAGGCTATGTTAGGCAAATAGGTTATAGTCCGAGTTGCCCGAAGATTGTTTTGCCGTTTTTTCTCTTGAGTTTTGAAACGGTGGTAGTTTACGGTAGAAGTTATTTGCATTTTAAAATTGCTTAAACTAGTAATGAACATAAAAAATGAATACTCAAAGATATGTGATTAAACGTGTTTTTTTTTTTATAAAAAGAAAGATATGTTTGCAAACCACAATTTGTTAAAATATGTTGGCATATGCTAGCTTTTAACAGACATATTTCGCAAATCTATATTTTTCATCCTTACTCTACCTATTTCTATGAGGCAATTTCATTGTCGGCAGGAATATGAGATGATAATTTTGATAATTAAAAATACTGTCATTGTTAAACGCGATTTCAATGAGTAACTTGTCATCGATTTAATGCATTAATATATTGTGAATAAATTACTAGTGAGAGTCAATATAAACGTATAGGTACGTTAATTAGCAATTCATTCATAATTAACAATTTACTATGTGGTAGAGTTTCGAAGCGACTCGTCCGGAATGGTACCACTGCCTTATCTATTCCTGCCGTCATAACGACAGTGCTTGCCGTTGACGTGTTCCGGTTCGGAGGTATGGTGGCCGGTAAACTTACTTTTGCTGAGGCCTACCATCCCGGTCTCAGGTTTGCAACGCACCATTATCACCTTTGGTGACTCTAGGCGGCGGAAATTTCTTATTATCAGAAAATCCGTCTGTTTGTTTGCCTTACAATATCACAAAAAAAAAACAATTTAATACATCATTAAGTTACAACTTTTTATGGAAAACAAGCTGTTGCCCACAATGGCCGACAGGAAATTTTTTTCGTGATGAAAACTATCCTATCTGTTACTCGTAATTCAAGTTACCCTCTATGTGTGTGCCAAATTTCATGAAAATTGATTAAGCGGTTTTGTGTGAAGCAGTAACAAATAAACAATCATACAAACTTACGCAGTTATATTTAAGTGGAATGTCGTATTAATGATTGATTAAAAGATAGTTTACGTCTCTGAGTACGGCCTTTAGCCTAGTAGTAAAGTTTAATTCTATAGATACATTTAAAGTATCGTGTAACAATATATTGATTTTCCTTAGAAAACCGGTCAAATCATTAATCAGTCACGTGTAGAAATAAAACCCGAATCATTTGCCAAAGTGATAAGAAATTTAATACGTTTAAAGTAGGTAGCATCTATCCTTGTAGGTATCTATGGACATTCAAGCTAAAGTAACTGTTTCAATGTATTGTTTTCCGCAACTTTACTGTTTTAGTTTATTGTATTTGTAATCTGTATCCAAACATTTGTATTTTTAACCTTGTTACTGATAAGACAGCGAACGTAGTATTCGAACAAGCACTCGACTGTCCTGATGGTTAGAGACAACCGCGGCTTACAGAAACCATTAATACTGTAGGTGCGTATCCTATCTGTTACTCGTAATTCAAGTTACCCTCTATGTGTGTGCCAAATTTCATGAAAATTGATTAAGCGGTTTTGTGTGAAGCAGTAACAAATAAACAATCATACAAACTTACGCAGTTATATTTAAGTGGAATGTCGTATTAATGATTGATTAAAAGATAGTTTACGTCTCTGAGTACGGCCTTTAGCCTAGTAGTAAAGTTTAATTCTATAGATACATTTAAAGTATCGTGTAACAATATATCGATTTTCCTTAGAAAACCGGTCAAATCATTAATCAGTCACGTGTAGAAATAAAACCCGAATCATTTGCCAAAGTGATAAGAAATTTAATACGTTTAAAGTAGGTAGCATCTATCCTTGTAGGTATCTATGGACATTCAAGCTAAAGTAACTGTTTCAATGTATTGTTTTCCGCAACTTTACTGTTTTAGTTTATTGTATTTGTAATCTGTATCCAAACATTTGTATTTTTAACCTTGTTACTGATAAGACAGCGAACGTAGTATTCGAACAAGCACTCGACTGTCCTGATGGTTAGAGACAACCGCGGCTTACAGAAACTATTCATACTGTAGGTGCGTTACTGTAGTGTGACTGCGAAATGTGACATGAAAATGGTGAAATACGAGTAGGATTGAACTATCGTTTTTGTAACATCTCAATGTTGACCGCCTCGGTGGTCGAGTGGCTGGAGTACTCGCCTGGCTACATCGACCAACCACGAGGCTCGGGTTCGATTCCCGACGGGGGCAGGCATTTGTGCGATGAACATTTGGATGTCTGCATTTCCGGGTCTGGGTGTTTATTAAAT
>NJDD01000972.1:88563-127088 GCA_002245505.1 Calephelis nemesis | reverse complement strand
TAACTATTTATGCAGCCTAACCTAACCTATTTATGCAGCCATAACGTCAGTGTTTGCCGTTGACGTATTCCGGTTGGGATGATAAGGTAGCTGGTATACTAACCTTTTGTTGGCAACGCACCATTACCACCTTTGGTGTCTCAAGGCGGCGTGAATTTCGTACCATCAGAAAATCCGTGTGCTTGTTTGCCTTCCAATAACATAAAAAAACCCAGAACAAAATTGTCTAACCTAGGTTTTTATAAATCTCCGACGGAAAAAGAGAAGTGTATTTGTAAGCCTACGTGTATGTATGTACGTAAGATGCCACAGATCTTAATAATTATGAAACGAATGGACCAAGATGTTTACATTTTAAAGTTCAGTATATATCTAATATAAGGCATTTACAAAAAATTGAAGTTAAATTGACTTTTGGCTTAGCACTATTTTACTCAAATGATAAATGGTACGTTTTATCATTTGAATATTAAAAAAAAATTAAACGAATATATTCTTTGATGAATGAAAACTTTTTTGTAGATGTATTTTTTTATAGATGTTCTAATAAAAAAGAACAAATTGCCAATCAAAAAAGCTACAAAAAAAAACCAACTAAATGTAACAAAGTACGTTTATAATTTTTTTGTATGTATTAAACTGAAAAATATACTAGTAGTAGTATTTTAATATAATACTCATACATATTTTGTTTTGAATACGGTTATCTATGTATGTTTTTTTTATTAAATTTTCACAAAAATGTAACGGTTGCCTTCTTATATTTGTTTATAACAAAATGATAGATTTAATGAACAATGAAATCATTTATAAGTTTAAAAACACTTTTTTGGTAATCCTTTGAAGTTTAAAAACAGTTAATTACATTTTTTAATAATAAAATAGTTATTTTAACTAAGCAATTAAAATATATCGAATTATTTTTTCTTAATAACATTTATTGTGAATTTCGTTTTTTGCTAATTAAAACAAATTATTATTAACAACTAAGTGGACTGACGATCTGGTCAAAGTCGCGGGGAGCCGCTGCCTGCTGGATGCAAGCGGCTGGTGACCGTGACTTGTGGCGCTCTTTGGGGGAGGCCTATGTCCAGCAGTGGACGTTCTCCGGCTAATGATGGATGCCGATTATTAACAAAACAGTAAACTATATTAAATACATATCTGAGAAGGGCTTCACCTTGTATGAAGTAATTTATAAAAGCAGAGGTCGGCGAAATATTTTTTAAATAACAATAGTGCAACTTTTTGAAAAATCGATATTTCATTATTTTTTTAATCGAGGTTTTTTCTTTTATGTGTTTAGATTACACCATATTTTATTAAAATCTTTAATTATTATTGTTTAATACTATAAAACAAATATTTCAAGTGATATTCCGGCTTTTGCGACAGTGCCGTTATTACCAAGCAGACCCCTTTTTTTCAGATAATGTCCGTTGTAATGTATGTTGAAATTCAGCCTACATTATTAACCTAATAAGAGTTTGAATTTTTTTTATTGGAAATTTCCTCTACTTTTAGGGTCTTGTATAAAATTTCTTTAACATTGACAGTTTTTGAGTTATTATCGAAAAACTGAATACTTTGCATTTTTCTCCTTATTTTGTTAATAACAATTGCAATTTTTAATGTGCTAATTAATCCTAAAAATCATTTATCTCGATGAGATTCCGAATCAAATGAGCTATCGCATATATTCTTAGTGGCTTTATGTCTATCTAACACGTCTTTAAACTGGACTGTTTATGAGGGAATTAGTAGAAAATGATACGTCAAACAGGATGAGCAAAAGAACTCTTCCACATAAAATAAACAAGAGAATACAGATTCGGTTACTTTAACGCAAATGTGATGATATTGCTAAAAATACAACATACTATAATACAGTCTCTCATCGATCGAGTCGTATAAACTGGCAGAAATCTCGTCATAACTAGTACAAATAATTAAAGTGATTAAAATTTTGATATAAGGGCGCGTTGGTTAAAAGACGGGAGCTAGAAGGCTTCAACGCTGTTACGCGGTGACGCTTGCCGGACAGACACGTACGCGAAAATCGGATTTCTCGCGAATATCGGACTTCAATAAACCGGTCGGTCGATTTTGTTATTTAAATAGTGAGAGTTTTATTTAAAAAGTGTGATAAAATGTGATAAAGTTTTGTCGTGGAACTCTGTAAATTGGCAGGTAATTATTTTTTATCTGTTTGCTAAGTTGTGATATTAAATTATATGTGTCGAAAAATATTTTTGAAATTAAATTGGTGTATGTTTAGTATTACGCTCATTTATACTATGAATTATGGGTTCAATTAATTAAGCAGTACAACCATATTAAGTCGACGGTAATACCCAACGATGTGATGAGTGAAAACCCAGACAAATTGCGTTTTCTAATTTCTGCAGAACATGTTTTTTTACAAAATGAACATAATTTATTTCCGGAAAAATATATGTGTTATGATGTTGTTAGAAAAATATTTAATCACACAAACATATTCTGCAACTTTGTGGCGGTCAAATATATTAGTCTAAATAAAATCCTTGATTGATATATTTCTGCGTCAATGTCTCGCTCTGGGTGGAAAATACATAACGAATTACGAAGAAACTTGTATGACAAAAATAAAAAAAAGTAACTAATAGTTGAGTGAAAATATATATTTAATACTAATTTAATATTAAATAGATTAGTCACTTACATTCATGAATTTTAAAATAATTGAAAACAATTGAAATTGAATTATTGAAAACAATTTTAAAGTGTAATTAACTTTTATCCTATCGTAAGATTTCCGTTTCCAAACATTTTCCGTTTCGGTCGGTAAAATTGAAAAAATCTCAGGTTAGCAATTTTGTCATTAAAAACCGTTTTTAAATCTAGTCCGGAGAAAAAAAGTGTATCATCGGCACTAGGTAAAAGTTAATTATTGATATAAAAGTGGCTTTGAGTATTAAACCAGTACCTATTTTTTTTCACAGCGGTATATTTAAGTTAGTGACCATAAAGGCTATACCGTCTTTACCATAAGGAAACACGGGGCACTGGCCGCCCAGGGCCCCTATACTCAGAGGACCCCGAGAGATGAACCATTTCACTCACTTTTAACATTAAAATATTTTGGTTGGGTGCATCACGTTTTTCTCGGTGCCCTAATTCGGGAGCATTCTAATTCGCAGCTTAAGAACGACTAAAAATTTTGTCAATAATTATGAGCACGGAAAGAGACATTCTTTAGAAAATTAGGTTTGAGAATTTTATTTGAAAATTTTGCTCAACAGAAAAAACCGCGACTTACCGATATTGTTATTATACTTACTGTAATAAAATAATGTATTTGATTACACAAAAAAATATAGTGAAAAAAAATGTAAAGATTGATTTCTTTATATTCCAAAAGAGTCCAAGTTTTCGTGTGCCCTAGGGCCCCAGCCTAATCTAAGACGGCCCTGCATAAAGGCTTCGCTTATGGCCAACATTAATAACCTATCTCAGATACATTGTGATCAGGTCAGTTGCCAGGCAATCGATGTTATTTTTTAATAATTTACACAAAACTCTAGAAGTCTTCTTTTTACGATGAATAGGTTATTTATATTGACCGTTAGTCAAATGTCCTGGGGTTTATAATACTTAAATTGGCAAGAAATAATTTATGAGTCGAGATCACATCTGACAATATTTAAATGTCTTCAGAAATGGAGAGTTTCAATTTGCGAAATAAATATGTCCAATAAAAATAAAATACCTGTCTGCTAAAGAGGACGATTTGTGAGTTTTCTGATTCGTGTACGTAATTAAAAAGTTTATTCAGGTTTTAACTCGTATTCAGTTACTGCATATTATTTTACAAGTTACTGTTAATTAAAATCATTCTTTTTTAGTAATAAAATCTCCATTTACATTTTTTCATGATATTGAAAAGTATACAAGCAAAATAATTGTAAGAAAATCACACCAAAGGTGGTAGTGGTGCGTTGCCAACCTGAGGCCGGTAGCCTTTTAGGAAAAGGTAAGCTACCTTATCCTCTGAACCTGAACACGTCAACGGCAAGCACTGACGCTGTAGCGGCAGGAATAGGGAAGGCGGTGGTACAAATCCAATATATATATATAAGGTTCTAAAAGATAAGTTTATTTCATTTAAATATTACTACTTATGTTATATTTTGACACTTGGGACGCATAAAGCTTCTAAGTTAAATAACTTTTTTCAATTTCTTGTTTGTTATATGAAAAAACAGCGTTATATGAAAAAATGAAGAAAAGATTTAAATTTCGATGAAAAAATGTATAAGATGAAATGAAAATAATAAGAAAAACAATGCAAAAAATAATTAGTTCACTAAAGAGATGAATCACTTCTAAGCTTTTAGAGAAAATTATGGGATAAATTACAACTTTTCTAATAATATAAATAAGAATAAATTAGGATATGAAAATAATATAAGAAATTCTCAATGGTAGAATGCTGTACAGCAACTTGGTGGGGTAAGGATCCACCGCTTTACCTAATTCTGCCGCCATACTGTGTCATGTTTCGGTCCAACATATAGGGTAGCTTGTAGACTAGGCCTAACATCCCAGCCACAGGATAGATCAGGTAATCTCTTACCATTAACGTTACGTCTAGCCAATATTAATAGTTAATCCTAATCCAAAACTTGCTGTCCTAGATTGACATTTTGATCCATTTTTATGTTATCGCTTGCCAATAACATATCTGTAGACAGGATAAATATGGCAATTGTGTAAAATATAGGCCGGCGGATACGCAGCTATCTTGATTGCTTGAAATCCATCTTTAGAGAAGTATTATTAACATTGGCCGTAAAAGAAGCGTTTGATTGTTCGCTGACCTCTCACAACAAAAACTTGATAAATATTTAGGTATAGCAGGCATTTTTTTTCTAAGCTCTGTTTACCGTTTCCATTAGTCTGCACGTGGATATAATGTTGATAATGGTTTCCTGAAGCTAACGAGCGTTCCTAGACCCCATGAAAGTCGTTTTGCGTTTAACGCAGATTTTTGCAATGTTGCTTTCTGGACATTATTAAATTTATTATTTCTCCTGTGCAAGTCTCAGAAAAGTTTATGAAGATTTAGGTCGAAAATCTTATAGAAATCATCTCCCATATATTCTAGTAACATACTAAGTAAGTATCTTAACGCCCATATCCCCGAAGAGGTAGGCAGAGGCACAACCAGGGCATCCACGATTAGCCGAAGACACTAAGTCCAAAATTTGAGAGGTGGCAAGCCTATAGCCAACCGGGCACATATCGAATCTCAAGCAACATTTTTTATTAGAAAATAGGAAAAACCAAAATTTTTTAATGTTGCCCGACCCGGGATTCGAACCCGGGACCTCATGCAGTCAAGTCCAGCACTTGAACTGCTAGACCACAGAGGCGATAGTAACATAGTAATAGTAGTAGTCTTAGCTGAACGTGGTATCCCTGTATCCCAAGTATCCCTGATGCGGATTAGCATATCCGCTTTGCACCGTGTGTATGTGTGTGTGTATGTGTGTGTGTATGCGTGTGTGTGTATGTGTGCGTGCGTGTGTTAAAAATAAATATTAATAGTTAGCATAGAATGTGATAGGTAGCAAACCTATCGCCAGCCGGTCACTTATCCAAAACCTGGTAATTGTTTTTAGCAGATAATTTAAAAATTACATTTTAAATTTCTCTATTCGGTAATTAGAACTGAGACCCCAAGATATCGCAACACCGGACAACTACATTACAGTGTCGATTTAAATGAGGATAAGTCTTTATACTTCACCCTCGGGTTTTTAATGAGTCTAATTCTTATCAAAAGGAAATCTGTTCACAGATTTAGAGATAAAAACTTAAAAATCACAAGGAAAAATCTTTAAGGTTAATTTAAAAGAGGATACGACCTTACCTTCAAAACCGTAACACTTCGGATTCGAGCACACACTGCCGCCGCACAACGCTCCGGTGTGCGGGTATACGGATTTTAATATTGAAATGTCGCCGGGCGGAGATGCGGTGGCAGTGCGTATACCGTGCGGTTTTTATGTACAAATGTAAACTCCGCATCACCGCAAACCGCAGCGTCTTTCGGTGTAGTGTGAGTAATTTTTGACAGCCTCATTAGTCGAGGGGTTAGCACTTATTAAACACGCCTAACTCCAACCACACGTGAGGCTCGGGTTTGATGCCACGAGGAGCTATAAAACTACCTATTTGTGTTTAAACTTTGTTTAATCGTTATCCATTTTTGTCTAAATTACATTTGTTTGAACCGTCTAATTAATAAACTCAGACTTAAGTACCTACTCCAAGGTTATAGTATATTTGATAACATTATAGTATATTTTAGTATTATAGGCTATAATGCCAATTTAAACTTAAGAGCACATTCGTCTGTTTGTTAATAAGCTGTTAGTAACAGATATTTGGTAACTGGCTTTTTTCTATTTAAATTAATCTTTAATTTATTACTATTCGTAACAGCGAGATCCGTGAAATACTGGGATTAAAAGAAAGAGTTGGTGTTGAAATGAAAACGGTATGCTCCGCTGGTTTGGTCGTGTGGCTAAGAATAACAGATGAAAGATTGACAAAGCAGACATACAATGCGAATGTGGATGTATATAGGTACCCGGGGAGACCTAGGTTGACTCGGATTTCCTGGAGTAAAACCTGGATCTCATGTAATCACCGCCAACACCGGTAAGATTACTCTTGAACCTCGATTTCATACGAATTGAAAATTGGATTCGGAAATGTCAGTTTAGGTAAGTACTATTGAGCACAGTTCTAGCGGCTTCTTAACATTTAGTTTCAAAGTAATTCCACGAATCCTATAAAATAATTAATTGTTTAATAACTAAATGTCAATTATTCGTTAATGTTGTGTCAATGAGTACTTAAAATGACATGGCTCACTCCAAATTCCAATATTGCATGAATCGAGGTTCAAGAGTAATACTACAGCACTAGAAAACAGAGACGGCGTGCTAAAATTTAGGATAATAACTTAAAGTTATAAAGTGTGAAAAATAACATAACATATGCAGGCGTATTTTTTATTGTAACATAAACAAAAGGGCGTATTTTGTAATGAGAAATATGCGTCACCAACAGACGTCAAATATGTTAATGATGTTTGCTGACCTGAGGCTGAAATATTAGAATAATTAAAAAACAAGAATGTTAGATGTTAAAATAAAATGATTACCCGACTTTCATGGTTGACGTGGACGCTTAAAGCAGTATTGTTTTCATGTTGCTAAATGTTCACTTATAGTCATTATTGATAACCTATCTAAGACAAGGGATAGGACTACTTTAGATCAGTTACCAGGCAACCACTGTTATTTTTCAATTATTAACAAAAATATCTTAGCATCAAAGCTCTAAAAGTCCAATTTCTGTATGTAGATAGGTTATTAATATTAGTGTTTTAAAAGCAATTCTAAAGCAGTGAATATAGTAATAAATTATAGATAAATTTAAACCCTTTAACCCTTTTTTTCGATAAACCTACTTACATACTTCCTAGGTCCTCCTATGGACGTTTAAAACAATATTCTTTTAATATTTCTATTATCGGAGAAAGACTAGCTTTTGACAAAAACTTGAGCAAGAAATTCACTAGAAGGACATGCCCGCAAATAAGTCTGCAGACATGCCCACCAACTCGCTACCATAGGTCTGCGTGATATTTGCTAGTGAGAGACTATCGCAGACAGTCTGACCTAAGAATGACAGATTAAAAGGTATAACGCGAATGTGGATGGATGTAGGTACTCGGGGAGACCTAGGTTGACATTCCACGAGCAGTAGGGTTATTTACTCTTTAAGCTCGATTCAGGCAATATTGTAAATTGGAATCGATTATGTCATTTTTTGTTCTCTTGATCACAATATTGGCGAATAATAATAATTAAATGAGCTTATGAAAACGAATCTTATTCTGGTAACATTACCAAATGTATGTGCGATATACCTAACAACCAAAACCGAAAACATAAATTCCAAACATATGTTCGTATCAAGGAAGTACAATGTTGATTTAATAACATCAGATTGCTAATTTAAATAATAACTGAAAATAATATAAACATTTAATCAGAATAATTTACATGGCATTTGTAATAAAATGCAGGTACATTTCATTCTATTTTTGGAGGGAGAATATATTTTCACTAGCGTAGAACTAGGGCTGTAATCTTTTGCTGTGGCGAAAATATTCTGTTAAAGGTTTTTGACTTTCATGATAAGCTTACTCTGATAATAATATACACATCGAGAATTATCGAGATTGTTCCACCGACTTACGCGTGACCCGATGACCAACAGGAATAGAGATTCACCGTAATTTTAATACGTAAAGCAAAAACTTTGGACCCCTTTTTACGCAAATTGCGCGGACGGAAGAATATGAAATTTGGTACACTTATAGTTTCTGTGTAGAAGAAGTTTTACTTAAATTAAATTGTATTAAATTAAAAAACAAACAATCACACATACTACCATGCATTTGACACACATACATAAAAGATCACAGATGACGCAAAACTATATTCAATAAGATTGGAAACGAAGTAGTTGGTCTTGATAAATGAAGATGGCGTTCTAATTAACATTGGTTAAGGTCGAATTTTGTCGAATGCGTCCACTAGTTTTTATAAACTACATATTTTTAATTGACTTATTTTTATTCATTATTTTTCGTATTTTCGAGTATGTATTCCCTAGCTGTAATAATGTTAACTTATTCAAGAAAATGTTGTATCTAGAGCACATTTATTTATTATTTTTATCAATGTTACGGGGAATGTTTTTCCTTGTTTCTTGTTAATGTAAGTATTTTTGGACATTATTATTAGTAATTACAATATTAAGACGCGTTATAATATTTTAACGGGATGATTTAAAAATAGCACATAAAAATATATAAAATTTTTGTAAAATTAATAATGACAATAAACTTATCGTTCACGGTCGGATGTTTTCAGTCAGATTGAAGTTGTTTTTAGTTAAACCGATTTTAATAAGGTAGATACAAAAAGTAGGAGTACCGCACAGTGATAATTTCTATTTTTTTAAAGATTTGCTTACAAAAGGATACCTATTATATCCTAGGCCTCAATAACCTGGTTAAAAACTTTTAAAACCCATGAGGGTCACTGTGATACGAGTAAATCGCAAAACGCTTCCCACTAGCCACATATTGCAACTATCGAACAAAAAGCACAAAAAGCCCTGTTGCCCTGCTGGGCGACATGGTTGGTGGTAGCTTTGAATCATTCAATTTAAAGTTTTTTCAATGTCTATAATAACGTTAGGTTTATTCTTAAATATTACACAGAACATGCTACTTATTTTCATTAGTCAAATTAAAATATTTATAATTTATATATTAAAAAATTAAAGGAAATATACATAAAACGTAATTTTCTTATCTATCTATACGAAAATTAATTATTTACCTTGGCCATCGAGTGTAAATGGATCGAACAATTTCGCTCATTGTTTTTATTTTTGTCAATTTTTGTTAGGAATTGGTTCTTATTAAACAAAAAAATGAAAGTTTAGTGAAAAATTAAGAAAACCTAATAATAACATTTAATTTTAAACATTTTACAGTTTTTTTTTGTTTTAGTCTTAATACAAAAGGCTTTGCTCTTGTTTTGTTAAGCTATAAACTTCATCATTTAACAAAATGTGGTTTGGTTATAGATAATTGTTACAATTCGCTAGCAACTTTTCTGGGTTGCCAGTAAAAAAACTGTTGAAGTTAATAAAACCAACTTTTTTCCGTGTACGTACGCTTTTATGATATATAAAGATAGCGACAGTAAAGTATATTTCAATATTGTAATAGTTGCCATATTATTTTTATTGCCTACACATCCATTACCACAGAAAAACACTGGCAGCGCCACATGCCATAAAATAAAAAAGCAATTTATTTTTATAGATTTTGTTATAGTTGTGGTAGAATTCTGGGCGATTTAGAATTAGCTTGTTAGATTCTTTCACTAGCTTAACATTTCAAACTTGGAAGCAGAGTTTTAAAGTATGGTCACGCCCATATCCCCGAAGCGATAGACAAAGACACAACCAGGGATCCCACGACTAGCCGAAGACACTAAGCCCCACAACGCGATAGGTGGCAAGCCTGGGCAACATTATTTTTATTAGGAAATTGAAACACAAAACAAATTTTGTTTCTGTTGCCCGACCCGGGACTAAAACTCGGGACCTTAAGAAGTCCACCAATGAAGACTTCTTATAAAAATGAAAATATGTTAAACATATTTTAATCACATTCCGTATAATCATTAATAATTAGTTCAGTAGTCGTAAGTCTTAAGGCCCCATACTCAGCCAGAAGAGCCAATCACCGCGCTCCCCCGTTCCATGATTACTATGAACAATGGCGCTCTAAAGTAAACGTCTTAAGCGACAAATCACTATTTTTGACACTATAAAAGTAATAAAAAAAAGTATAAAAACTGAATTCTACAATACTATTGCAATCTCTTCCCTAGATTAGGGCTTAGTGTGAACTTATTAAGGCCCCATACTCAATCAGCTAGAAGACCCAATCACCGCACTCCCTCGTTCCATGATTACTATGAAATATTGTGCTCTAAAGTATTTTTTTTTTATTTATTTTTTCACAAATTGAATCTGACCCCAAAGTAAGCAAATTATATTTTGCTTGTGTTATGGGTGTCAGTCAACGATACTAATACATAGAAATACTTAAATACCAGAATAAATTTAATAAACACCCAGATCCGGAAATGCAGACATCTAAATGTTCATCACACAAATGCCTGCCCCCGTCGGGAATCGAACCCGAGCCTCGCGGTTGTTCGATGAAGTTAGGCGAGTACGCTAGCCACTCGACCAACGTCTTAAGCGACAAATCTCTATTTTTGACACTATAAAAGTAATTTGAAAAAAAGTATAAAAACTGAAACACTTATCTTTTAGGTATAGTACTTATCTATGTTTACGTTAAATCTGCTGTCGATATTTTCATATTTGAAGTAGACATTTGCGTCTTGCTTTCAAAAAAGGGTCAACATTTTGATATTTTTCTATCGAGCAAAGTGAAATGAATCGTGTTTTGAAAACACTAGTCTAGTAAAGCATATTCATGTTAATCTTGTGTATTTTTGTCAGGAAGATCCATGATTGCTTTGTATGAAAAAAAAAACAGTAAACTGCTGACGTATTTTAGCGTATATGGCCCCTTAACGTGTGCCGATTAGACATACTTAGGTATATGTGTTCGACGCTTAAACATAGCTGCATTGGTTGAGGTCACGAGCTGACGAGCTGGAAGTAGGGTAGGTGTGTTTTCTTTTCTTTAATTATATCGCAGTAGAGCTATATTGGCGTATAATTTTTGTTTGGGGCGATGGTGAGGACGCGGAAGACATACTTTTTAGTATTTATATGTTCTATACTAGCAGACCAACTTTATATCTCTTAACTTTAACAGGCTCTACCAACATAATGTCCATACATTTTTCCATAAAAATGAAGTTTTGTTTTTCTTATTTTCCCCGTTTTTCTCTTCATAAGAAATTTCTTATAACGATAACTAACACAGCATAATAGAATTAGTATAATTTTTTTTTTCGTTCAGGCATGATGCGATGATTCTTTTTATATTTAAGCCTCATTAACCTTTCTGAAGTTGATCTGAATTATTGTGATATGCTCTCATAGAAGTGGAAGCATCTAGTTGACTATGAGTGTCTTTCATTCGTCTTTCCCTCGTTCATTTCCTCGTGTTGGTCTGAATCTGCTACAGAATTAAATATGTCATTGCCAGCAAGACCACCGATCGTAGAGTACCGTGATTCAAGTCGTCCAAGTAAGGATCCACCGCTTTACCTATGCGTGCCGCCATAATAAAAGTGCTATATTGAGGTCTGGAAGGTTAGGTAGCCTTTATAATTTATTTGACGTCTCTGCCACAAGACAGCGACGCACCGACAACATTTATGGTGTATATAGGCCAACGTTGTCTCTTACCATCAGGAGAGTCGTGTCGATTGCGTCTCATCATATAAAAAAGTATGAGTCAGAAACAAGCAGCTATTTATACTAATTCATCTGTAGTTAGAAAAGATTTAAAAGATAATGTTTTTGAAAGGCAAATCATTATCTTTCTTAAAACGGTTTCTAGGAGAAACATTGAATAAATTTGCGGTCTTAAGTCGAGGTTTTTAAGATAATGATAATGTCAGCTTTAACATCCTATCTTGCATACGGTTCGTATCGTGTATAATAAATAAACATTTCATTATAACAATCTAGATTATAAAGTAAAACGAAACAACTTCATTTCAAGTATCATTCATTCTTTATAATATTCACAATAGAGTATCGAAACACATGTAGGATTCTGATGACCGTAGTCTTTGCCTTACTTCCTCATATTGAATTGCCAAGCCGTGCTGACAACATTTTACTCTTGAAGTACAAAAAACATTCAATTATATCAAATGTTAGTAAATATATTGTCTTTGCTCGTGCCAAGACTTGACTTACTACCAACATTTTACTCTTCAAGTACAAAAAACATTTAATTATATCAGAGATTAGTAAATATATTGTCTTTGCTCGCCTCTGTGTTGAAGCGGTCCAAATGTTGCACTTGACTGCATGAGTTATCGGGCAACAAAAAGATAATTCGGTTTTTCCAATTTTCTAATAAAAAAAAACGTTGGTCGGGATTCAGTATGTGCCCGGTTGTCGATAGGCTTAACGCCTATCACATTGTGGGACTTAATGTCTTCGGCTAATCGTGGGTGTCTTGGTTGTGCCTCTCTGTCTGCCTCTTCGGTGTTCTTAACATCAAATAACAGATATGTTCGGGTCAATTAAAATTGAGTTTATACATATATGTATAACTATCATTAAGTCACAATTTTGTACAGAAAGAGTCGACTTAATGACTGATTAAAATATGACATCTCTGATTGCGGCTATAAGATTACCGAAGTACCATTTTCATTTTAAGATTTTTTGACCATTCAAAAAATCTTTAGGTTTTCTAGACTTGCCAGGTCGTCAAATGCTGGCTAAAAAGTTAAGCCGGGCATTTGCGTAATAAGGCATCATTTAAACTTTAAAGTAAAAAGAGTATAGTGTCGTAGTACTAATAAGACAATAGGAAGTCTGCAGTACCAATAAATGGCAGAAACTAATTTTAATGAGATTCGAAGACCAATTGTAATGAAAGCCGAAAACCGTTTAATTTGGCCCGATACGCATTTAAGAAGTCTTGCTGTATCCGGTTTTATCCGGACCCAACCAACGATAAGCAGAAGGCACACTTTACCCTTCAAACCAGAACGAGACGGTACCTAGCAAATTTTTGCATGAATATATATTAAAATCTATAAAATGAATTATAATACACGAATATTATAATTTTACGGGCTTGTTTAGTCATAAATTTTATTGTAATAAAATTGTAAATTGGCTGTTGTTTTATACGTAATAAAAGTTTTTTTATCCTTTTAATAATACATCTTTTTTACCTACACTTCATACGAGTACGAGTACAATGTCTCCGACTCTAGTTCTGACTTACTTTAAATCGATATTAAGACCTAAGACTCTAATTCCGTTAAAATTACTTCCGTTTTATCCGTTTATGTAGAAGAATCAATTTTGTACAAGGTAAATATCTACAAAATACTAAAAATGGGCAGTAGAACACCTTTTCAGCATATTTAGCATTTTTGTTCATTTGTATCCGGAACTAGATTCAGATCAAATCTGCTGAACCTATTACAATAAAATTTGGCAGGAGGATACTTTACGTTGCAAGGAGCGTTATTTTTTATTCCATTTACTAAAGGAGTTTTCATGAGAGTGGGGTATCGGATATGTCATTTTAGATAGATCCAGGCTCCTTGCAGAATAGACTAACTGCCTTCCTGCCAGGCAGCTCGTAAAAGGCGAGCATAGGCTTACTGTCACTAGCATCTGACTAGGTCGTAGAATTTCGCAGCGACTCACCCGGATTTGTACCACCGCCTTATGTATTCCTATAGGAATTTGTTTGTTTAAAATGAATGTGTCTTGAGTTTGATGTAAGCAGAATTTTAAAATACATATTTTTTTTAAAGCGTGGGTTAACTTTACTAATTTTTTTATTCGACAGAAAGAGGGATGTTATATGTTTGATGTGTCTATCTGTGTTTGTTTCTGAGTGTTTGTATATCTATCTGTGGCAGCATAACTTTTAGACGAATGGAGCGACCAAGAAGATTATGAGATTCATAACGGATAGGTATCATCATGGATTATTGAATTTTTTTATTTAATGATTATTGTTTAGAAATTGGGTGAGTACCTTACAGATGCTATACAGTATCTAAAGAAGAATACTTAATGAATTCCGTAGTTATAAATATTTTATAGAATCTATAAATATTTCAAAGTTATTAGTTATATACTTCCAAAACTAAAATTAAATTATAACCTGTACTAAGGTAAATTATTTTACTAGATAGTGCTATGCAGCAACTCACCTGTTTTTATACCACCGCTGCTTCATATTCCTGCTGATATAAATCGCCATTGAGTATAACTTGGGTATAACTTTTTGCTGGTAGAGAATGTGGAAATACCTAGACCGTAGCCGCACAAAAGAAGCCGCGCTCAGCAAGTAAGTACCTAACAGTGAATAGCAAGCCCAGGGGAATCAATATTAAAATTTTGTGTTGAAATATCATGATCTTTTTATAGCATTTACAACTTCCAGATATATAACAGACTAGGAAATTTATGACTTTAGTTGCAATCATAAGACGCCGACCCCATGACGAGTAGTTGAGAATTTGGATTTGCGTTCTGTAGGGTTACTCTTGACGTTAGATCTGATCAGATTTGTCATTTTAGGTTATCTTGAACATAGTAGTAGCGGATTATTAACATCACGTACAAATACAATATTCCGATAAAACAATTTATTGTTTACCTTAATTCGCTAGTATTGTGTTCAAAAAAACTTTTTTTTATGATATTGGAAGACAAACAAGCAGACAGATTTCCTGATTGTAAGAAATTCCCGCCGCCTAGAGACACCCAAGGTGGTAATGTTGCGTTGCCAACCAGAAGCCGGGATGTTAGGCCTCGAGTAAAAATAAGTTTACTAGCTACCTTACCTTCCGAACCGGAAAACGTCAATGGCAAGCACTGATGTTATGGCGGCAGGAATAGGTATGGCGGTGGTACCAATTCAGGTGCCAAACTCTACCACCAGTCAGATGTCACGGTGTTAGTGACGGTAAGCCTAAGCTCGCCTCTTACGAGCTGCCTGGCACAGAAAGGCAGATGGTCTATTCTAAAAAAAAACCGGACCAACACGGGTTAAAATGTAGGTATTGGTTCTAAACTTAAGATACTCGTATATAAACGTGATTTTACACAAAACAGAGCGAGCGTTTAGTTTTTCTGGCAATATATCAAACACTCGTAATACTTTAGATATTACCCGTTTAACGGGTGATTCATTTGAAGTATTAGTGTTAGGAATATCGAATAACTGATCGCTCTTGTTTTCTTTATTGTAGCTACACTCATCTTTCTGATTATTGCAATAAGGTCAGGGCCGCCCATCCATATAAGGCCCTGGGTATTAGGGCATTGGGTTATTAGAGAGAATAAGATCTTATGTGCCAATGTTGGTGTTTAGATTTAACAATAAGCTTTCTGATGTCATAAATACTAACCATTAAAAGATAAAAATATGTTAAATGTGAATTTAGTGGAAAAGCTATTTAATGTGTTTTGTGGCCATCAAGAAAAAAGTAGTCGTAGTTTCGAGTTTCGAGTATATCGAATTTATATTGCTATATAAATACTTTACATTGTCATTGTATTTTTTTTAAATTTCATTCAGTTAAAGCGCATGAATAAATTAGTCATGAAGTATCATTAATGAAATAATCATGAAGTATCATGAATAAAATAATCATGAAGTAACATGAATAGAATAATCATGAAGTATCATGAATGAAGTTATCATGAAAAGTCATGAATGAAATAATCATGATGTAAGTATCAAGAATAAAATAATCATGAAGTACCTTGAATGATTGAATGAGTGTATTTCCTCGTTTCGGTCAAACCTCACTAAATGAGCTAGATCAAGGAGGACGCCGCTTTATGTACCCGAAACCATGATTTTCTTTGACGACTAATGACTAACTTTGAATAATTATTTATACCCGATTTTGTTATATCGGGTAACAGGAGCCAAATTTCTACTGGGTTTAATTGCATATCATATTCGAGTTACTATGTTATTATTATTGCTTCTATGTTAATATTATTTATACTTTGTATATGTAGATAGGTGATAAAAAAAAGTGTTATGACGCTCATATCCCCGGAGATGTAGGCAGAAGTCCCACAATGTGATAGGTGACATACCTATCGCTAACCAACCATTTATTCCATCACTTAAAAAAATTAGAAATCGATGAGCCTGCAGATTTTCTTTCGCCGTATTTATCCAGTCCCCGCGTCTCAATTGGGTGTTCAATGTTATGGCTTTTTCAGGCTTTTATTTGACTAGGGCTGCTCATTTGTTAGTGAAGGATAAAATTTGCAACGATTGAGCCTACGATGTTTTGAATGATGGCGAATCTTGTCAAGACTGGACTCATTAAGGCTTTACAAATAAAAGCTTTTCATAAAAAATCTGGAGGCACGGAAGCGCCCCCACCAAGATGATATATTTTTCTAAAATCATAATACCTCACACCTCGGGCATTACAAAAACAAAAGCTTTGATCACATGTTTGTTATTACAACTGCCCGTAATCTGAAACTTTTTATTTTCCGGTCCTCTGGATATAATGAAAATTTGTGTCAAAAACTTGTCACTTGATTATAAATATAGACTTGTCACAAGAAACGCTGGTATGGGCAATTCAAGAAATGTATTGACGACGGACGACGGCGCAGGGCGCTTGCGCGAATGTTCGTGTTGTTATGTTTGTGTGCGATAGCGCAATAAATTGATATTGTATTCTACCACATAAATGGTAGTACTTTCATAATGATAATTAAAGCAATTCGTGTAAAATGATTCCCCAACCATTCCACAATATCAAAAATGCAAAATGTTAATTTTCAAGTAACCTTCGGGAGTGCCGTCCCAGAGTGCAACCCATCGTTTTTTTGTATGCTTGATATGCGATTACTCGGCTCTGAGGGACCGAATTTTTTTTCTTGGGAAGTTAGCTCATGTCCTATAATGACCCATGATTTATCAAGATTGGACAAGTGTTTTTTGAAATACTTATACTTAATAATGCATAAATATTGTGTAGCTACGTGCCTGGATGCCATCGATGTATCGTCCCCTACGATAGTTTCCCCTGGACAACTCAAAAAGATAGTATTTTGTTAAAAAATAACGAACGATGATTTTCTCCCGTGTTGGCCCGGGCTCCTTTGTAGAATAGACCATCTGCCTTCCTGTGCCAGGCAGCTCGTAAAAGGCGAGCATAGGCTTGCTGTCACTAACACCGTGACATCTGACTAGGTGGTAAAGTTTCGCAGCGACTCACCCGGATTGGTACCACCTCCTCACCTATTCCTGCCGCCATAACGTCATGACGTGTTCCGGTTCGGAGGGTGAGGTAGCCGGTAAACTTACTTTTGCTCAAGGTCTAACATCCCGGCCTCTGGTTGGCTCCGCGCCATTACCACCTTTGGTGTCTCTAGGCGGCGGGAATTTCTTACCATCAGGAAATCCGTCTGCTTGTTTGCCTTCCAATGACGATAAAAAAAAATACGAATGTCAGTACAAAAGATGATTGAAAGTTGTTTTTTACTTATCGAATGCAAAAATTGATGTTTGAAAATCAAACAGCAACTATTTCTTCATGTTTCAGGAGAAATCACACAGGTTTTTTTAACGTGCTTACAACTATGGTTTGGTTGGGGGTGAAAGATGAGGGATGTTATACGATTGACGTGTCTCTGTGAGTCTGCCTGTGGCATCATATCTCATCACCGATTTCGATGCGATCATGTATATTTATTTATAAAATACAAAATTCGTTAGTATTATAGCTAAGAGAATACGACAAAACAAGACTGTTTTTATCGTAATAGTCGTAAAAGTCCGAATTTATTGGGTTACAAAAATGAAAACATCGATCCTTTTTTATGTGTTATCACTTTTTTTTTAATTTATTAAATTAAATAAATGAGAATTGTAAAATTAAGAAGAATTTATGAACAAAATTGAAACTGATATATTTATGGCATCGAGGAAAACAATAAATTTAACAATACATCGTATAGTAAAAATGTTATTTATGAAAGTATTATCTTTCAACACAACATAAAAAACTTTTGTATTTTCCTGTTTATCTCTAAGGATTTTCACGGTCAAGGTAAATCCTTGCAGCTCCATACGCCATACTCTGTTTATTACAATAAACAATAGTTTATTATTACAACAATTATTTAAGTACAATGGTAACAATATTTGATAATTATAATATTTAGGCATAATGATTTCATTTTCCCTTGCGTTTTTGATAAAAGTTCTTTTTTTTTATTAATTTTGTAATTTTTGGATATAATTTATAACAGTTTAATTTCAAAATAAATTTTTAATTGCTTATTTTGAAAGTTTATAAATTATAAATGGGTAAATTGTATATCGGTATTTTCCTTATTTTTAGAATTAAGAATTTTGATATTTAAAAAATGTATATAATGTAGGTATACTTAATTTGAATTAAACACATTCATTTATTCACTGCTGGGTTTCTTAAAAGAACAAAAATTTTCTTTCGAAACAATTGGTGTTGCTGGTTTCACTGGTGGTAGAATGCTGTAAAACCTCCTTACCGGATGAAGATCCACCGCTTTACCTGTTACTACCACCATAATAACAGTGTATTTTCCAGTCCTGATTCCATTATGGCAGTGCAAGATAGAAAAAAATCGTTAGGAAGCGAAGGCGTGCCATCTTCTCAACCGCTACCTTTTGCTTCTTCCATTGATTGCTAACACAGATCGATGAAAAACATCCGTTATATACACAGGATGTATATGAAGGGTACATTACATCCCGATATCTCGATAGGTTCTGTAGAAGAAAAACGGGTGATAGTGGATCAAAATTAAATATATTTTAATAACTTTGTACAAAACTTACTTATAATGTAGCTAAGAACCATTTCTATTATGCCAGCTTTTAAACGAAAATACGAATTTAAATCAGTGCATTCGTTTAAGAGTTATTATGCCACAAACAAACACACACCCAGACACGTCAAACTATTACACTTCTCCTCTTTTTTCCTGTGGTATTAAAAATAGAATAAATAATTTATTTCCGTATGGCATTCTCTTGACAATTACATGTCACAGACGTAATATCAAACACGAGGGTGTCTAGAAGTATATTACTTGATTAGCTTCAACCACACCCATACACCATTAGACAGTTATTGTGTCAGATGTGTTTGGTACAAAGTTTAGTAACTTTTCTTTGTATAACGGACACATACCTACATCTGTGGTCAAGTAGTCTGGTGTTGGTGTTGACTACATGAGGTCCCGGGTTCGATTCCGGGTGGGGCAACTCAAAATGTGTTAAAATTGTTGTCCGGGATTGATTAAGTGTCCGGTTCTACCAAGTTTTGGGACGAAGTACTTTCATGTAATTGTGGATACCTGTGCCTAACTCTCAGGGATAGAACCTGAAGATAGTTTCTTGCTTTTAATCCAATTTTGACCATTTAATCCTTCGAGTATTTAAAATTAATGAGATATTACGATTTAATGATAGAAATAAACCCCGATCAAACTTGGTTAAAAAATGTTAGCCGTGAGTGAACATTTACATCTGCTGGGATTTGCGGAAGAGCAACAGAAAAGTAGAAAAGTGGACTGTGGATTCCTAAAAAAATGGGAGGAATGCTTATATGATCGATATGTTGTAACGATATGTTTAATTAGATTCAGTGTGGCATCAAGGAAAATATAATAATATTACGTATGTGGCTTTGTATGTAGCATAATTTCTTAAATTAATTATTTTTTCTAAAGTAGTTACAATGTATTTAATCAGCTGTTTCACGATTTTGTAATCTGTGTCAATGTTAACAAGGTCATACTGATTTACTTTTTTTTAAAAAACGAAAGAGTTTTGGCGGGAAATAGAGGCAAGATGGACATATTTTTTATAATAATAATAATAATAATAATAAGAGCTATTGATAATATGCTTTCATAATAAGAGCTACTGATAGTCTGAATAAAGTTAATAGTGATATCGATCCCTTCCGCATGAATTTAACTCAAATAAGGCGTAATCTTTCGAACTTATTTTTTGAAAAGTAATTTAATACGTTGTACACATTGGGCGTGTTCGGCCGAATTAAGTACTTACTAAACTTAGTAAGCCAGTAAGCATAAAAAAATTAAAGTCTTACAAGCTGACTGTAGCACTTTTCGGCGAGGACAGACTTACTGGCTTGACATAACACAAAACACCGGTTTATGTCATATCGCGTACATAAACAATAAGCAAAATGGCGTCGTATATTAAGCCATACTTACTGCGTTAGCACTTATTTTGTGTCCCGGCCGAAAATTTTGTAAGCATAGTAAGTGACTTACAAAATTTTGTAAGTACTTACTTCGGCCGAACACGTCCATTGTGTCTGTTGTAAGTATACTGCTATCTACTTACGGAAACTCTTAATTGGCTTATTTTGTTACTTTTATTTACATCGTTATTTTGTTACAATGCTTGCCTTCCAATCTAATCTGGTATCCCCGAAGAGGTAAGCAAAGGTAGGTACAACCAAGGCACCACGATTAATTGAAGGTACTTAGGTCCGACATGAAAACAACGAATAAGTGGCCAACCTATCGTCAACCTGGCAGGTAGATCTGTGGCATCCTTATGCTTGCAGTTAGATTTGGCGGGAAAGAGAAAATTATGACTCTGATTTCTTCAAAAATACTTAATTAGAACAGAATTAACTAACTTTACACAAATATTTAACATACACAAAATTCAATTATTTTGAAAAACTGCGGCCCGCCCCGGCTTCGCACGGTTATGAAATATACTTAAAAACTTTCCGCTTCAATTTCTTTATCTATAAAAGAAACAGCACCACAATCCGTTGCGTAGTTTTAAAAATTTAAGCATGCTAAGGGACATAGGGACAGAGGAAGCGACTTTGTTTTATACTATGTAGTGATAAATCACGAAGAAAGCTAATTGGTGTCCGTTGAGTACATGTGTATGTACACTACTAGTCATATACATAAAGCACCAACATATAGAACCAGTCTACTTGCTCATGTCAAGCTTCATTTAATAGGCTCCAGCATTTCACGCGTCTCGGTGGAGAAATTTATTGCATCTTACTTTTATTATGTCTTAGACTAATGGGTTTTCCCAGCTGGAGAACTTTTGTTCGACAGAAAGTATTCTACCTATGTGTATTTTTTCATTATATACAAACAGAAGAAATTCCTTTTTTGAAGTGATGAGTTAGGGAACAAGTACACAGGTGTCCTGATAAAACAGCCGTGGCTTAGATGCACCACAAACGTTATAGGTGCGTCGCTGTCCTTTGACCAAGGTACATACATTCTTATCTTCATGCCAAGTCCCTTACAGGGTAGGCAGAGAAATTCGAGTTCCAGATCTCACGATCCTGACAAACCTGTTTAGCTTCCTTCAGATTCATTACCGTTTTCATAAACATAAGTGCAAGTCTATCGACTATCTTACCTTCTGAGTCCGAAATATGACATTGACTTAATGACGGTGCCCCGGTAAGGTGGTGAATCCTTACCCGGGCAAGTTGCTAAACAGTACTCGAATGAATTAGCTACCTCGCAGTATTACCTGATCTTATTAGGTACCTAGATACTAATCATTTTCGATTGATATATTATATATATGACGCTAATGATGCATTGCCAATCGAAGTCTGACATTTTAAATGGCGTACTTTCACCAGCCTACCCTCAAAATCAGATCACGACAATGGTGGTAATTTTTTTGCGCACTCACTAAACTAATTTTAAGTTATCGCTGTCTTCTTTCAACGAAAGAAGCAGGAAGAGACAAAACACTTTTAGCGCTGTCAAATTAGACCGTACACGTCATTTCTACAGACGTTTAAACTATTGTGCGGAAAAAGTCAATTAAGAACATCGCGATTTGACATGTTCGGACTAATCTGACGTGCCTAAAACGTTCCATCTCTTTTGTTTTTGTTTCATTTGAGAAAGATAGCATGCATCTAAAATTAGTTTAGTATGTGAACAGCAGAATTACTACCTTATCTGCTTAATTTATACCAATTCCACAAAAGGAGGAGCTTATCAAATCGATGACATTTTTTATGGAAAGCAAACAATCAGACGGATTTCCTGATGGTAAGAAATTCACGCCGCCTAGAGACATCAAAGCTGGTAATGGTGCGTTGCCAACCTGAAGCCGGGATGTTAGGCCTCCAGTAAAAGTAAGTTTACCTTTTACTTCAGCAAGCGCTGAAGTTCAGGCAGCAGGAAAATAGGTCAGCGGAGGTATCAATACAGGCAAGTCGCTCCGAAACTCTGCTACGTAGTTAGAGGTCGCGGTGCTAGTGACGGTAAGCCTATGCTCAGTTTTACGAGCCTGCTAGGAAGGTAGATGGTCTATTCTGCAAAGTAACCCGGACCGTCAAGGGTTTTTGAAGTGAAACTTCTTTAGAATCGTTGTGATTTCATAACGGGTTCAACGTAACAAACAACGGGTAAGAGACACAAATATATATTCTTCTCATTCTATTGCAGGTAAGAGACACAAATATATATTCATCTCATTCTTTTGACGATTTACTGAAGTTTCACTTCTGTCGTGTGTGAATCGCACACACACCTTTTTTTTGTACTGGGATGTTTTTTGTATCTGTATTTGTTATGTGTTTGCTCGGCTAATGCCTAATACCAAGCAGACTATGTTTTCTTGAGTCATGATTCGTAGGTGGTCCTATAAAAAATTGAGTAGGTTCGATCCGATTGGTCTGGTCATCTTGTCACGATGTCGTCACGAATTTCTGCATTAATAAATTTAACTCGAAAACCACTAGTCGGATGTTGGAAAACTTTATATGGGACGGTCTCGGATTCATTAACTATCTTTCGACAAATTATCAGATCGCGACTTGGTCATAAAATTGGAATATACCGAGATTAAATTATGTAACATTTTATCAATTAATAATAACAATAAATATAATTTATTACATACTAATTTAATCGCAGTAAAACCGCAAAAAACCGACTTTAATATCAATGAGTAAGTCATCTTTATTCCTATACAAAAATTGAGTATTTTCATTTCAGCAATGACGGGGAAATTCATTAAAATAATAAAAAAAGAGTCAAACATATAATCTTTTCAAAGTCGGTTAAAAATGTAGAGAATATTATAAACGTTTAGTACGTTGGCTACAGTATCTTAAATTCTTTGAAAACAAATCGAACGCGGTTCATATTTTATGATTATGTAAACATATATTAACTATGATAACATTTGAAACATACAAAGTCGTGTAAACATTCCGAATGGATCTGGGTTCTACTTTCGTCTCAAATAAATCTAATGTAATATAATTATAATACCCAAGGGCGAGTAGTAGACACACAAAGGTTTCCATAAGATTAAAAAAATGTTTTACTCCTAAAAATTTTTACTTATAATTATTTAAGCGCGGCAAAACTGCAAAAACTAGGTCTGTGGTAGGGTTTCGCAGCCACTCGTCCGTATTGGTACCACCGCCTTGCCTATTCCTGCCGCCATAACGTTAATGCACGCCGTTCAAAAGGTAAGGTAGCCGGTAAACTTAATTTTGCTCTAGGCTTAAGATCCCGGCCTCTGGTTGGTGACGCACCATTACCACTTTTGGTGTCTCTAGGCGGCGTGAATTTCTTACATCAGGAAATCCGTCTGCTTGTTTGTCTTCCATTATCATAAAAAACAGACATTGATTTCAGGAGAAAAGTCATTGAGAAACACAAAAATTAAGTGTTTTAATAGATTTCTCAAGGATCCTAAAATTAGATCCAGACTTGGTGGCAATTGGACCACATTGAAAGTATGCTCTGCAAAATACAAGAAAAAATGACAGAGAAATTAATTAACACATGTAGTACGTAAAATTAACATGTATGTAAAAAATACAGGAGTCGAACACTTACGGCCGCACTCAGAGATGTAAATTAACATTTAATCTCACTCAATCTCAAAAAATCACAACTGCTGTCATCATTAAAATAAGAAAATTGTTTCTGTGAGGGTAGTTACAATTATAATAGATACAAATATACTTCAAACCTAGAAATACAGTCATATCTATCATAAATGTCTACTTTTGCCGGCAATCAGACATGAGCTTCTTGAAAAATATAGACAGTTCTTGGGGCCCCAGATGTTACTTATTTTTTTCAGAAATAATATGTACAGTAGGTTTTCGTAATAAGTGAGCGCATATTTGTTTGGACTACGGTTAATTTGCAGGTACCAGGTGCTAGAGGTACAACGGGAATAACTTCTAGACGCACCTATTCCTAAAATAAATAATTCCAATTTATTTAATTTGAAGGTAGGGAAAAGTAGTATTTATATTATATACTTCATAAAGTCTCAATGTCGAATTTAATGTGCGTTTTAAAAATATTTTTTTAAAAAATTGTATGTAAGTACATGTATAATTATGTAATAGTGCCCCGTTTAGTAATGTCACTTTAAGTGAAATCTCAGTGTTGTATTTTTTTCATGGAACCAATTCAAGATTTTTCTATACAGCCAGACTCATTGGAGAGGCCTAACTTTCTTCCAGACACACATACAAAGGCTCATTATGTGTAGGAATGGCCTGTAAAATGGCCAAACCTAGCAGGTACACACATACTCATAGTTACTTTATTCTATATCTATATTCTATCAATTATTATTCTACGAGTATATTCTATTCTATACATTTTTATTCTGAGAGAATAAGTGACGTCTGCGATCTTGGACTGTTAAGGGGTCATAGGGGCTAAAATACGTCAGCAGTTTAATGTTTTTTTCATACAAAGCAATCATGGATCTTGGTGACAAAAATACACATGATTAACATGAATATGCTTTACAAGACTAGTGTTTCCAAAACACGATTCATTCCACTTTGCTCGATAGAAAAAAATCAAAAAGTTAACCCTTTTTTGAAAGCAAAACCCGACTGTCTACTTCAATTGTAAAAATAACGACACCAGATTTAACATAAACATAGATACACTATACCTAAAAGATAAGTGTTTCAGTTTTTATACTTTTTTTCAAATTACTTTTATAGTGTCAAAAATAGAGATTTGTCGCTTAAGACGTTGGTCGAGTGGCTAGCGTACTCGCCTAACTTCATCGAACAACCGCGAGGCTCGGGTTCGATTCCCGACGGGGGCAGGCATTTGTGTGATGAACATTTAGATGTCTGCATTTCCGGATCTGGGTGTTTATTAAATTTATTCTGGTATTTAAGTATTTCTATGTATTAGTATCGTTGACTGACACCCATAACACAAGCAAAATATAATTTGCTTACTTTGGGGTCAGATTCAATTTGTGAAAAAATAAATAAAAAAAAAATACTTTAGAGCACAATATTTCATAGTAATCATGGAACGAGGGAGTGCGGTGATTGGGTCTTCTAGCTGATTGAGTATGGGGCCTTAATAAGTTCACACTAAGCCCTAATCTAGGGAAGAGATTGCAATAGTATTGTAGAATATTCCCCAGCTTGTTAAACTCCAATGCTATTAAAAAAATGCGAAGCAGAAAACTAATAGCCCGACCTTTGGCTATCGCTATTATTGCTAATGACCGTAGCCAATAATAAAAAGTTAAAATTATATTTAACAAGCACATTGTTAACCGGATATAAATATACAAGAGTTATATTCATAATATGTACTACAACAGCATTAAATACTTTTATATGAGCCTCCGAGAGAGGTAATTGCATAATATGTAGATTGTAAGATCTGAATGAAAAGGTCGAAAAGATAAGGATTTTCATTGTTGAAAAATGTCATTTGTATTTTAAACTAGATAACCATGTAGGGTTAACAAATATGTGCATTTTATGACTAACACTTAATAGATATCTACATTCCAGAATAGGTAGGAGACAAATTACTTTATATGGGACTAGCTGTTGCCCGTGGCGTTGCCCACGTAGTTAATGGTCATTGGTCCCACAGGAATATTTTTACGGGATAAAAACTATGCTGTATTCTAGGTAGCCCTCTACGTGTGTCAAATTTATTTAAGATCGGTTCAGCAGTTTAAGCGTGAAAGAGTAATAAACAAACATACACACAAAATTTCGCCTTAGTAGGACTAGTAAAATTAATGGTTCCTCGTACATATATCTTAATTTAAGGCTTAGTTCACACGTACCCCAACCACCTTGTTGTACCTTTTATTTAAAAGTTGAAATTAGTTTGTACTTAATTTGTATTTTTAATCTGGTTTATATTGTAACTATTATTATTGGTGTGTTGTCAAAACCTGTGGCCGGGATGTTAGCAGCATGTTTGCCTCGAGCAAAAGTAAATCGGCTGTCTTATCCTTCGGACTGAAACAAAGGCAAGCGCTGACGTTATGGCGGCAGGAATAGATAAGGCCGTGGTACCAATCCGGGCATGTCGGTGCGAAATTCTACCACCTAGTCATATCACAGTGTTCATGACTGTAAGCCTATGCTCGCCTTTTACGAGCTGCCTGGCAGGAAGGCAGATTGTCTATTCTGCAACAAAGTCCGGACTAACACAGGGAAAACGTAATTAAAAGGGGTTCTCTTGGGATTACCCCTTTCCTCAAATGATGTAATTGGACTGTAATACATTTAAGCGTAGTCAGGTTTTTACGACTGCAGGAAAAGGGGAAAGTTCTAAATTCGACTGTATAACGCAAACAAAAAAAAATGAATAAATAAGTTACGATTAGTCGGTCACAGACAACCGATTTTGATGACTCATTTTTTAAACATTCGATCATGATACCGAGGTGGTCCCATATTCATTTTATCATGATCCGAAGAGTGTTTTTTTTAATTAACTAATAGGAACATAAAAAAATGATCGTCAACATAAACTAAGAATTTTGCATTACTAAGCATAAGATGTTGACAAAATTTAAGTGGGACCACTTCGGAACTATTTTTTTGAATCAAATCCTAATAAATAGCCAATAAGTACCTACTTAATGAAATAGTTGGAGTAAGTTTTGTAGTGTAACTACGCTTAATTATACGTATTTTTTTTGTTTTTTGGTAGGTACTGTTTACTTATAGTTTTGGGTAATCCAATCGTTGTAAGAAATTATTAAGTTATAGGTATGCTTTTTTCTTCATGCTATAAGAATCAAGATTTTTTATAACTACACAATGAAACAAAGTCGTTTTCCACTGTTTGTCCCTATTTACGTTTAGGGTTTTAAAACTACGCAATGGATTTTGATGCCGTTGTTATAATAAATAGTGTAAATCAAGAAGGAGGTCTACATGAAGTTTTCCCACTCGTGCGAAGCTGGGAAGGGCTGCTAGTTATTATAAAATTATTCTTTCGAGCTACTTTTTCCATTTTTATGAAAAAAAAATGTCAAAGGGTAAGACGTCATAATACCTATTAACTGTAAGTGACGTTATTCGCAAAAACAGTTTTAAAATCTGTTAACGCGTATTTTTCGCATCAGCTAATTTGGAACGAGTATTACAGATTATATTCAATATTGTATACCTAATTCTGCTGTTGCCCTTAAAACAAAGAAATCCAGAGAAAGGTCCACTGCATAAGTACTGAATTTTCTAGCAAAAATAACGACTAACCCTTGAGAGGCTATTAATTAATAGCATATATTCACAAATTTAACTATGTTTTATAATAATATTATTGTTGTTAGGCTGCCATTAGGCTTTGGGCCAAATTTTCGTCTAAAGTTTAATACAAGGAGTTGAAATATAAACGATATTAATTAAAGATAGGAAAATGATCGTAAGCTAGTAATTTTCCTTGTGTGCAAACCTACTTTATTGTTTATTGATATAACTAAAAGCAATCAACATACATAATATTTATGTTTCTTTCATCTCGATCGCTTAGTCAGCCCTGTGGTAGAACAAAATAATTGAAAGACACAGGCGAAGCTACTGGCTATTAATAACTGGCTGTTTATTTGTAAGCCCTTGCATTATCTATACTTTAACTTTAAGATTTTTTTATTTGCAGTTTACTTACAAAACATTGCATTATCTATACTTATATACATAAGCATCTTAAATGTAACCGCACTCATATACATAAGCATCTTAAATGTAATACTAGCAGACAGTGCCTTTCCTGACGAGTGGAAAGAAGCCACCGTCATAGGAATACATAAACTGGGTAAATCCCGTAACGTCGCGAGTCGTTACCGTCTGATCAGTCTTATTAGTTCACTCGGCAAAATATACCGCCCTCCTTGCGACGATAGTCATTTGTTAATACCAGAATCATTTGTTAATGGATCAGCAATTTGTTTTCCAGGCAGCCCATTCAAGTACCTACAAATCAAGTACAACGCCTCACGGAGCACACACTAGACAGCCTGAATAGATGACTCCCCCTATATAAGGGAGCGCTATTCTTCGATGTGGCTAAGGTGTTCGATAAGGTCTAGCACAACGTCCTAATCTATAAGCTCTACGCATTGGGCGTGCCAGACAGAATAATACTCATCATACGAGACTACTTGTCAAATCTTACATTCAGATTTCGTGTAGAAGGGACTCTCGCTAGTAGTAGGCCCCAGAGGCAGGAGTGCCGCAGGGCTCAGTACTCTCATCTTTATTATACACCCTGTACACGAACGGCGTGCCCCGACCGCCGCGCGTCCACGTAGCCCACTTTACGGACGACACGGCTCTATATGTATCCCACCGTCGCGGTAAACATATAGACTACCTTTTCCGTAATACGGCCACTCTCCTGGGCGACTGCTTCAAGAAATAGCGTATATAAGTATACCCTGATAAAAGTGCCGCGGTTTACTTTAATCAAGACGTCACACCCTGCGAAGGGATGAAACCCAGTCGTAACACAAATACCATCAGAATGTTTGCCAGAGCAATCCCCTGGGAAATTTCAACAAAATACTTAGGGGTCACTCTAGATAAAAACATGTCGTTCGAACCGCATATTTCGCAGGTCACAGACAAGGCTAAGTTCGTACTTAGCCGTCTCTATTATCTAATTAATAAAAACAGTAAAATGTCACTTCGTAATAAAGTGTCACTTTACAAAACATGTGTTAGGCCTATATTAGCTTATGCTAGTGTTGCCTTCGCACATACCTTCCCGTGCCACCTTAAAACACGAGTTCGAGTTAGTCTATTTTGTAGCATTCTGAAACAAGGCTGGCGAAGGACGTAACGAGATGGATTGATTCCTAATGTCGGAAATTATTCGTCGTGTGGTCGCGGTGGTAGGTGGTAAGAATGTTAGGATTGTCTTCTATATTGCTTGAAAGACTTCCACCACAACAATTACAAAATAAGGGCTTCCTCTACGTCTTCTATTTTTGTTGAATCAGGCGGAAATCCACCGCAAAGTAACGCTTGATTCAACAAAAAAAAACATGATTTAGATTGCGATTCATTTATAAAAGAAGTGAAGTTTAGAAGTTTAAATTGAATATGCAATGGAGTTCAAAACTTCTGTACTATTAAATTTTACATAATATGTAGTTATGAGTATATTATTCATACCTACTTCCATTTACTACGCACATTTTTCTTGTTTATTCACGCTATATTACATACCTAGCTATACATTTATATGCGGCAAGTGGCAAATGTAATCGTTTTCTTTAATTTACGTTAGATATTATTTCATTAGCAAGTATAATTCAGGAGGACGTAGTGTTGGACGACCTCCCACTCAGTGGACTGATGATCTGAAGGGTTGCTCTTGAATCTCGATATTATGCATATATATTATGGAAATTGAAATTGTATTTGTCACTTTAGGTACTTTTGAAGACAGTACTAGCGTATTATTAACATTTTATTACAAATAAATTCAACTAATCCCGTTATATAATTTACTGTTCACTACGAACTAAATGTTAATAGTTCGCCAGTATTGTGTTCAAGAGTACCCATAAGGACAAATTCGATTCCAATTTCCAATATTGCTTGAATCGAGCTTCGAGAGTAACCGTACTGGTTAAAGTTGTGGGGAGTCGCTGGGTACAAGCGGCTGGTGACCGTGACTTGTAGCGCTCTTTGGAGGAGGCCTATGTCCAGCAGTGGACGTCCTCCGGCTGATGATGACGATGATGATGTATAATTGGTATTTTTTAATCGACTCAAAGAAAGGAAGAAGTTCTTAATTCGACTGTACTTTTTATTGTGATCCGAGTGCATATTTTTTTCAATTATGTGAGAATATTTCGGAACTACTCCACCATTCGTAAAAAGAATTTTCAGATCGTGACATGTTAATAAAAAAATAGATTCAGTTTTTGCAGCTTTACGGCATTTAATTATATTTTAAATATTTTATTTTATTATTAAAATACACATTACTACTTAGAAATACAATTATATTACCTACAGTGGAAGTGCTAATTAAATTGGACATCTTGGTGGCAAATCTAAGAAGACATGAATAGTCTTTTGTTTAAATTATGGCTGTTTATTCATAACCAAGGTTCTCTAAGTGTGAACAGTTTCCTTATATGGTACATTAGTGAATCAAGATATAAGATAAATATTTAATTTGGCTCACTGTTTTCCTTCATGTAAAATTTCATAACATTTGTTAATGCTAAATTAATTCACATGTAATTGAAAGTAAATACAATTATGTTAAAAAAATTGTCAATATACATATATAGATAAAAAATATATTCCCATTACAAAGTCCCGGGCAATCTCTTTTTTTTTCAGCGGTTTAGCGGCATAAGATAAATAAACCCACAGATAGACTTTCGTATCTATACATATAAAAATACAAATAAATACAAGGGTCAATTATGTACATTGAAAATATTGAAAAATAAATAGCAGGGGAATAGCTGGATCGATACCAAACCCAAATATGTGATTAAAACAATTTTTGTCTGTCTGTCTGTATGTTCAGGCATCACGTGAAAACTAACAGTTTGATTTCAATGAAACTTGGTATAATTATACCACATTATCCTGGAAAAATACGTAGAAAAAGAATAAATCTTAATTTTTCAGTTTTATCACGCGAAGACCAACATCCGCGCGGACGGAGTCGCGGGCGGAAGCTAGTTTATAATATTAGTATGGATATAAGCAACTACAAATTAGGATAAAGAGGGTTTTGTAACCATAGTACGTGCGTACGTTTTGTGACTATATTTGATGTTACAGATGCATCGTTTATATATCGGGACAAAAAGTAGCCTAGTTACTCTATGGCCTCCTATCTCCACAAACAATAAATATACTATAACGTCACTCTTTTGCGACGTGAAAGACAGACAAAAAAACTCTTTCGCATTTATGTTACTAAATGTTGACCGTAACCTGTTTGACCCCGTAACAAAGTTATTTAATTTTACCATGGTTACACATTTAGATATCAGGGCAAAAATTAACCTCTGTCACGCTACCGCCTCCGAACTATCTCCACAAATTAAAAAATAATAAGATGTTTTCGCCCTCTCTTTTGTAAGATCTACTGTATCAGAACATTTATTTAATATTTACTATATTTTAGCAATATGTCTGAGACCCTAAAAAGACCCACCCGGATTGATACGGCCGTGCGCTGCCCATTCTAAAAACCTGATCCAAATTTTTATGACATGTATTTACAAACAAACAAGACGAGAAACATAAAAACATAACACTGTTTTACTTATATTCAGGAAGATATAAATCTCTCGGATTTTTAATATCAAATATTTTGTGGATTGTTTATGTTTTAGTTAAATATAGGTACCTACTATCTTTTTAATACTCATTTCAGCTGTATATACATAAACTATATAGGAGAAAATTAGCGATTTCGTTACTTTAATGTAATTTAAAGAAAATATTTTTTTTACATTTTTTTAATTTATTTTAAGTAATAAATTAAATAAGTTAAGAGGCAAGTTTGACTTTTATGCTTACATTTATTAATATTTTAGTTCTAATTTAAATTTAAAACAAATTTAACAATTGTTACATGCTATCTGTTATCTTTTTTTTACTTTTACTACTGTAAATAAAAATTTACAGTAGGTACATGTTGTTTTTCTTAATTTGTTCTAAATAAGGGAAATAATTATTAAAAAAATTATAAACGAACTTGTAGGAAATATGTAAAGTAAGCAAATTATTCTACAATTAATGTTTAAAAATAGCACATTTTAATGATTAAAATCCGGTATGATACCAAAAAATATAGGTATAGGTGAGATTCGAATTTTTTTAAATTGGTATATGTGAAACTGTGAAAAAATATTACCAAAAAGTTTATCC
The DNA here is from genome assembly GCA_002245505.1 of Calephelis nemesis. Taxonomy (NCBI): domain Eukaryota; kingdom Metazoa; phylum Arthropoda; class Insecta; order Lepidoptera; family Riodinidae; genus Calephelis; species Calephelis nemesis. The sequence continues at coordinate 94,488 of NJDD01000972.1, read as the reverse complement.
CAATTTCATTGCTACGTGACATAACTAAACAAAAAACAATGATTGTACCTTGGCAAAATTTGTTTAGGACCTGTTATTTGTGACTAACGCGAACGTTGCAAAATATGTTTATTAAAATCCATTAATGATTGGCTGAGTAATCGCGTAACAAACGTACATACCTACACAAAAAAAAATTGTGTGTGTTTCTTATGTACACGCGTTAGAAGTTATACTTCTTCGGCGTAATAAGATAAAAATCTTCTTAAAAATTTTAACTTTTGCCTTATTTTACATTTGTAGACAAAATGACACTAACCATAGAGAAAAGGTATTTAATACATTAAAAGTTTTATTATAATGCATTATTTAGTTAAAAAAAGTTTATTTAATATTTAATAAAAACTAAAATGTTATCTATAGCTAACTTCATCATGTCGGTTTTTCGTGACGGTGTGCGCGCGCATCGTAAAAATTTACCCTCATCATTTTTTCCTAACGCACCAAAAGAAGTATAACTTCAAAACGAAAATATTATCAGACAATTGTTGTTATTTTTTTAATTTGTCCCTTTCTAGGCTAAGACCATTAGGCGATAGTTTTTCGTAGTAATAATTTTTTTTGTTATTTATTTCCAATTCTTTTCTACAATTTCTTTTATGATAATCATAAGTCGTTGAATGCCTTCTTACTTATGCTCATTTTGTGAGATTTCGCGGCAAAGAGAAAATACACGATACACTAATTTCTTCACAAATCTTTCACTTTAACTGAACAAAATTGCCACCTAAATTCACAAATTCATTCAAAATATACACGAAATTCAATAATTTCGAAAAACCTACGACCTTTTTTTCACATTGGCGCAAAAACTCCTATTAACACAAGAATTAAGAAGTTTTAGCAATCGATTAAATATCAATACGAGGAAAATGAGAGAGTAAACTAAAGACGCAATTATCTTCTTCTCACTTATACAACACGAGTAGCAATCGCCTCTAACTGGCTAGAACTAGAACTAACCGCCGCGAAAGCCTCCCGTCGAGCGAGCTTTTTGTCGTTCCGTGAGGTAAAATGTAAATTATTCGCGAAGAACCAGTTTTGTAAATATTTATTAGGTACCGAGTGTGGCATGCTAAGTGCTTATTTAGAATCAATTTTACCTGCTTGTTATCAATTTATGGGAGGTAATGTTAGGTAGTCCTTCATACTTTTACTTATTTTCGTTGGTTTGATCATGGGGAGAGATTGGAAGATGACAGATTGATAAAAGGATGTGTCTGACCGGGAAGATCTAGGTTGACAATTGACATTTCATAACCAAATCTCTTGGGCGCTACCTATTATATGAAAAGAGTAATGAAGATGGAGGACACTAAGCATGTCTACATAAATCGTACCTCCTGAGACTCGTGCATGTGTATATTTTATTGTTCCATAAACACCTTAATAATAATTACACTAAATAATGTTTCAAATAAACCTAAGAACTACAAAAAACACTTTCACACACACATGATATGTTTTTAAAATCATATGGAAAATTCTTCTTTCTTTCTTTAGGTTTTGACCTTCACGTTAGTGTTTTGCCATTAGTCAAGTAGAAATTTGCATCAAGTTTTATATCAATTTTAGTCAATTATAATTAGTCATCATCAGTCATAAGTCGTCAGTAAGTCATGTCAGGCTCTTGGGTGAAGCGGTGGCCTCAGTACTCAAGCTCATGTAGTGAGATTTGGCGGCAACGAGGAAATACACGATACGGTAATTTCTTCATGATTATTTCATTTTTGCACTTTTACTGAACAAAATTGAACAAAACACCACCAAAATTGACTAATTTCACTCAATACAAACACAAAATTCAATATTTATGAAAAAACTTCGACCGTCTTTTCTCTCGATGGCGCCAAAACCCCCGATGGAAAATTTGACATCATAACTTTTAAAGGGATTTACCGATTTCAATGCGGACATTTTGTTTAAAAGCTGACGACGTGATCGAGATGAGATAGATGTTTTACGTGTTGGTTTTGTCGACGGTTATTGAACATTTTTAATTATAGTATAGTATTATGTTTATAATTTAACAATAAGGTAAAGAAAGACAATAGTTAATAAAGGTTTAAGAAATATTTTTAAATAATAACTAGATGTTGAACTACACGTTGAAGTAGGTACCAGAATAAAATAAATTCAAAATTTTCTTAGTTGTTTTTCATATTTTATGTTCATTATAAGCAAACAGCTCAGTGGCATTGTGGGTCTTTAGTCAACTGAGGCCGCTCCAAAGTTATCCCGCGGGATGAGTTGACTAAATACCTAATTAATTTTATTATTTTTGTTTGGTCAACTGAATCCACTTAAAACAAAGATAATAATGAAGTGCTTTTTTGTATAATATGTACAATCGTGAACAAAAATATTTGGAATAAAAAATAAAACATATAAATAGAAAACTAAATATATAAAATTGTAAATATTTTCTAACATAATAATAGTAAGGGATCTTAAAATCAATCTTTTGATTAATTTCACCTATAACTAGTCAAAATCACAGCCGTTTTATTAAGAATCAGGTATAGCAAAAATAACTAAGGAATCTAAAAATCAGTTATTTGAATATTTTTTTAATAAAAAAATAGTACTGAAAAATCTTAATGTTAAAAGATTAAATAGATGAAGGAAACTTTAAGCCAAACTATTTATTTAAATAAATAGTAGTTGGTCGCTAGACGAGGCTTGGTTACTTAAATATTCGAATTCATGTTAATCTTAATAGGCATTTATTAAAAGTAACTGACACACACATGAAAACACATACATGAAAAGATTCCAACTGGAAAGCCGAAGTAAACATTAAGAAGTCTGTAAGAACAGTACTTATTAAATGTTTTTTCTCACCCACGGAAATTTTCACAGAAATCACATTAATCAATATTTATTGTTTACAAAAAAGATATGTCTTACACACTTAACACAAAATACATTACGTTTGTGTGTTTTTGCGCAATACGTTTGTATGTTTGTTGTTGTAGTTGTTTTCTTAAAAGTAACGCCAAACACTTTTTTTCGTGACTGTATAAAACATAAAATGTATCAATGGGATCAGTTGACCGATTCAAAATATTCATTAGGTCAACTGAACCCGCGGGATGAATTCGAGCGGCCTCAGTTGACTAAAGTCTGTAATAAATGTGTTTTTGTACAAGTTCGTATTTTTACAATAAATAGTAACAAATAACATAATCGCCTCTGTGGTCTAGCGGTCCGGCATCGAACTCGATTTCATGAGGTCTTGGATTCGATCCAGTTAGTAGGAATAAATCCTAAATTTTAAATTTTAAAAACATTCTATTTTTGTTTCAGATTAACACAACTATGTGGTTGATGACAAAACAAGAAAATACTCGAATTATAAAAAATATTTCCAAAAGGTTTAGAAACAGTATAACTTTTCGCTAGTATTTAAATCAAAATGAAAATGGAAGAAAACAGGTAAGATCTCTTTTGGTTTTATAAGTTTAAAATATGTGTGTTTAAGTCATGTTTCAGTTGACTAGTCGGGTTTCCTTGAATTACAATTTCATACAAAATTATGACATTGGGTGTATTAATTTTTTCTTTCGGATTCATTGTGTTTTTGGCTTTTTTCCATTAGTTAGAGTAGTTTGTTAATAAATCGCTAGTATTGTATTCAAGAGTACAAAATGATCCACATACGATTTAAATTTTCAATATTGCAAGAAATCGAATTTTAAGAGTAATCCTGCTGTTTATTTGTAAACTAGCTTCCGCCCGCGACTTCAACCGCGTCGAATATGGCCTATAGCCTTCTTTGTTAAATGGGCTATTTAACACTAAAAGATTTTTTCAAAACGGACCAGTAGTTCCTGAGATTAGCGCGTTCAAACAAACAAACTCTTCAGCTTTATAATATTAGTATAGATTTATCAGTTAACGGATAAATCTTGAATCAAAATGTATAAGCAATTATACTCAACCGATTGAGCTACTTTTTGGCAAACACGCGTAAAATCAGTGACAGTAAAATGTTATAATATACCTAGTTAAGTTAATAAAACTAAGGTGGTCATGGAAACTCGTAAATTGCCTAACATCATACGAGTATAAACGTGTTTGAGCTTATTTTTCTTGAATATTTTTTGATCGCCTCTGTGGTCTAGTGGTTCAGGTGTATAACTTGACTTTATGATCTGGTTCGATTCTCGGGTCGGGCATTAAAAGAAAATGTGGTTTTTCCAATTTTCAAATTAACAACAATTTTTGCCCCAGATGTGCCCGGTTGGCTTGCCACCCATCACTTTTGCCTACCTCTTCGGGGATATGGTCATGAAGATAGTAGGTACCATTACTATATTTTTTTAATCCATGGCTTGGCATGGCAGAGTCAAAAGACTTCCGTTTATCTTTGAATTGTTTTTTAAATAAACTTTTCGTTGTATAGATTTTGACTTAGAAATGAGGAAAAACATAGGTATCGAATATATGAAACAGTTCCATAATTCTTTTTTCACAGGTTTTCAGTTTCCAAAGTGGATTCCGAAAGTAAGAAAAATGGAATACACATGGGGGCAAATATCATTATGCGGCCGATACGCTCATCAGCAGAGACGGTCGAAAAAGGGGACGGAAATGGTCAGCCAGACACATGGCTACATGACGCCGGTTGGAGGAGAAAGCGGTCCTTGGCACAGCTCACAAGGGAAGCGTTGCCGAGGATGGAGAACTACAGGAACTCCAGGCGAGCCTTGAAGAGACCCAGCTTAGGGGAGCTACATGGAGATCATTTGATTACGGAAGAGGTGAGTTTGTGTTTTTTTTTGTAATTTTTAAGGTAATTGTGGAGGATCAGACGGGCCAAGGATTGACAATTTCCAATCGATCCACCCAGTAACCAGAATGCAGCACTAAGTCTAGGTAGAGTCTTCCGAGAAACAGCTCTTGTTGCTGACGTTGTAGGGAACAGTCCACTACATTTAAATAATGATATCTTTGGCTGAGCACTCTGCTCAGCCTACAAAGTCCAGTGAAGTTGTAAAACCGCGAGGTTAGCAACGTATTGGTCAAAAGAAAAAAGAAAAAATGATTGATAATTATTGCAAACATGTTTAGAAGAGGTCTTAGTTTAAATTTTTTTTGTCCTTTTTTCGTTTCGTGGCTTTGTGATTTTATATGAAAGATCTTTTATTACCCCATAATCCACTTGACGGATTTTTGAATGATGTAATGATCTTTGTCTCGTCAACTAAAGTGTTATTACGTGTCATTAAAATAATTAAGATGGCGGCAATGCGTAACTATTATTCAGAAACAAGGCGTCTTTTTGGTCAGGACAATATTAGAAAGTTTTATGAATGCCTGTCTTCTTTAACTTTTAGTGAAATTCTTGCTTGTGATGACTGCGAAGAAGCATTTAATGAATTCCATGATATTTTGATGTTATTGTATGAATTATGTTTTCCAAAAATTCAAATTAGGATTTCAAATAAGCCAATAAAAAAAATGGCTATCAAAAGGTATTTTAAAATGTTGCAAAGTAAAACGTCAGTTATATTTAAATTATCGATATTCTCATGCTAACAAAAAGAGTAATAAAATTAATTACATGCGTTATAAAAAAGTACTATCCAAATGTATAATAGAGTCTCAAAAACAGGCATCATTAAAATATATTAAACAGTCTTCTAATAAATGCAAGGCATCATGGGATTTAATTAAGAGTTCATTTCAAAATAAAATGCTCAAAGAAGAAATTGAAAAAATTAAAATAAATAACTTAGTCTGTACTGATGCTGAAGCAATTTGTAATTATTTTAATGAAAACCAGACTAGCTCTACAGGTAATATAAAATTTAATAGTTTGTTCAATCATAATAAAACTATGTTTTTGACACCAGTTGATGAACATGATATAATTAAGGT
>NJDD01000972.1:66963-83121 GCA_002245505.1 Calephelis nemesis | reverse complement strand
TATTACGCCGAAGAAGTATAACTTCTAACGCATGTACGTAAGTACACACACAATTTTTTTAAATATATAAGAAACTATTTTTAGCTAGACAAATATTTGACGATGAATGATAGAAATTGATGACTGACTGACTGGCTGACTGACTCACCCCGAACTGTTCTCCCAGTTGCCGTCGTGCTAGAGTCACGGTGTTGATGTCATCAGATAAGGAATGCTCTCAAACCACCCTGGAAAATCCGAAACCTTGGAAATGTAGACCTGGTAAAAAGTCGGTCGACGGCCTGTCGAAATGGTGACACCTAGCGGGGCGGCCATTTTTTCATTTTTTTAAATTTTTAAAAGTTTTGGGTCATGTCGCAAAATCAAACATGATTTTTAAAGGGTAAACGGGGTCGGAGATTAAGTAAGAATATTTTATTAATTTTAGTTAGAGAAGTTATAATTTAAAAACCGCTACGGTGGTCCTAGCGTAAAAAAATAATACCATGAGATACTTAGTATAAATTTTAAAAGTAAGAAATAAATTAACAAATCTGGTCTACATTGAGCTGGTAAAAAGTTAGGTGACGGCCTGCCTAAACGGAAAGACTTGGAGGGTCGGTCATGATGCCAGTTTGTAGAGCCCAGGTGGCAATTAATGGAAGTTGTGAAAAAAAACTTCAAAATGGCGATAAATAAGATGGACACCATTTTAAGCCTTTTTTAAACCAACTGACACCACGATCAGTTGACTCACATCCCCAACCCCCTTTTAGACGCCTCTTACGATAGGCAGAGGATACCGTAGCCCCATTCGCCGCCCGGTACTACAGGACCCTAGTCACCAGTACCTGGTAAAAAATTACCAGAGGCCAGCTTAAACGTAAAGGGGTAGCGAGTCTGAGACAACGCGAATTTTTAGAGTTTAGATGGCAATTACAAGAAATTTAAAAAACTGAAAATTTGGAACACAAAATGACTGACATCCAAAACAAGATTTTCAGAAAAATTGCTATTTTCGCAACCGTTTCATAAAATGGCCATATTGGTGTCATTTGAGACAGTAACGAGGATGCTTATTTTGAATTTGGCAGACTTTTTGAAATCCAAGAAGTTAGTTAACCGGAAGTTATGATTGAATATCTGCTACAGCTATGTATAGAGTAAAAAATCTCGTGTCATCGTATAGGGTTCGCTCCCAAAGTATTGAGTAGAAATACTGCGATACAACATACAAAAAAAAACAAAAGCATAATTGATTTAAAAACTACTTTTTGCAATTTGCTTGATAAAATAACTAAATTGACATCAATTACAATTATTTCTAAAAATCAGAATGTATTTTTAAATAACGCTGATTAGTCACGAGACCGAATTTTTTAAACGACGAAGTATTTTCCTATGTTTAAAACGTCATTTGGGATGTAGTGATTAGCTGAATGAGCGAACAAAAAGGGTTGTTTGTTTTTTAAACAAGGCATTATAGATATCATTTTAAGTCATTTTGCTCGCATTCATGGTCAAACAGAAGTTTTGTGCAGGCTATAACATTAGTCTATATCCATATTCTATACTATAATATACATCGCCTCTGTGGTCTAGCGGTTCAGTTGACTGCTTGAGGTCCCGGGTTCGAATCCCGGGTCAGGCAACAAAAAGGAAATTGGGTTTTTTACAATTTTCTAATAAAAAAAATGTTGCTCGGCATTGGATATGTCACCTATCACATTGTGGGACTTAGTGTCTTCGGCTAGTCGTGGGTGCCCTGGTTGTACCTCTGCCTACCTCTTCAGGGATATGGGAGTGAAGATACTTACTTACTTATTCATACTATAATATTATTACTTTCACATGTGTGTCAGGCTCCGTTGAGTCGAATACACCATCCTCCTTTTTGACAGGCAGCCTGTAGGAGGCGAGCACAGGTTTATTAGGTCTTTGCCAACCAGATCACTGCTGGTAGAGTGCTGTGCAGCAACTTGCGCGAGAAGGGAGTCCTACTCTAGCTGGTAGATTTCCACAATTCGCCTTATATCCTAGTCACGGGTCATAACGCACCTAAAACGTTTATGGTGCCTATAGGCTATAAATCATTTTTCTTTATTACCATCAAGTGAACCGTGTGCTTATTCACTGAGTTCTTACATAATAACTAAAAAAAAACATAAAAGATGTCTATTTCTTGTTTGACAATTATTTAAATTTTGTAAACTACCTGTCGGAAAAAGAATCATCAAAATCTGTTCGTTATTGCCCAAGCAATCGCTTAGGAAACATACAAAAAAAACACAAAGACATAGTCGAATTGACAACCTCCTCGTTTTTGATGTCAATTAAAAAAGTCATACACTACTCTGTAGCGACGTTAAAGGACTGGGTAGAAATCCTTTAATAGCAAAAATTAATAACAAGATTAAAATATTTCGTTTTTACATAATAATCTCTTATAATACACCCAGAAAAGGTTATGCGCTAAGGAGGGCGCTTTTAGTGTTGCTAAACATAGCTATAATATTATACCCTAACGTTTAATGAAAATTCATTACCAACATAGGTGACACGACTTCCGCAAAATCGTTTTTTAATAGCTGTCTTATTTTTAACAACCTCTTCGAGAATACAGCCGTATAGATACTTACCTACTTACTTAATATATTTTACATATGATTTAAATGAGTTTCGGGAATTCGGTTCTCGGTTAGGTACGAAAACAAAAAAAATGGTATTGCCGAAGGAATCTTAATTTAAACAAAAGGTTTCCCGTATATTTGACAAAAAAAACCAAAGTTTTTTAATTAGTTACAAAACGTATCTAAAGCGCAAATTTCAGTTCATAATGCGTATGAAAATAACACGATACACTCATTTCCATAGTCCGTGTTCTCCTACCGCGCTTCAATGGTAATTACTTTGTATCTGGTAACATTCGACGAATGTCACAATAGTTCTAGTTTTTGCCGGGCGCAAAGTTATCTGGCGAGCACTCTAGTTTGACTACAGACTTGTATCACAAACAAAATATATACTTACGACGTATGTGACAAACTTATGGTAATGCTAATAATAATTTGTTTGCAGATTATGAGTAGTATTAAATTGTTACAAGGTGAGTGAGGTATGTTACTACATAATCTGCCAAAACACAGTGGTACTCTGTATGTTTTTTTTATTAATGTATTGAACAGATTGGGTAACATAATTAAGGAAAATATTAAATTTTATTGTTATCGTGTTAAAATGCAAAAGGCCATGCTCCGCTGGTTCGGTCACGTGGAAAGAATGACAGATAAAAGATTGACAAAGCAGATATAAGTACCTACAATGCGAATGTGATGTCAAGAGTCTCCGAAACCGGCGTGTTTGTATGAAAAGGGTAATGAATGTGAAGGAAGCCAGAAGACCAGCCAGAAGGAAGGTTTGTCAGGATTGTGAAGTTTAGCACTCGATACTCTTTACCTACCCCATAAGGGATTTGGCGTGAAGATATGTTTGTAAATTTTATTGGTCTACATAGGTACCTGTTTCTTTACATAATGCCTTTCATTTTATTATCACAGCTTAATTATTTGGGTTGGCAGAAAGAAATTTCTTCAAATAGAAATAAACTCGCCTTTTATACCCCAACCAAGAATAAAAATGGCCAAGTGCGATTCGGACTCGTCCATAAAGGGTTTCGTAACAAAATTTTTATCGAAATTGTTTCAGTCAATTAGCAATGAAGGAAAAATAGACTTGCATTTATAATGTAGTAAGTATAAATTTCGCCGTAAAACTTTTAACTTTTTTTTACAATGATATATCTATCTATAATATAATCCTATATCTCGAGAGACTTTCAAATCTTCCAACTCGGGATTAAAATCTTTCCACTTGCCCAGACTAGCGTAACGTCACTGTCAAGTTCTAAACTGCTGGATAGACTTGGCAAACTAACTCAAAAGTTGGTTGTACACGTGCCTTATGATCCCGGCCATAAGATAGAGACACACCAGTAACATTTATTCCTTACATCAGGAGACAACCACAAAAAATGTTTTACAGACTAGGTATGTGCAATCTATTAGCTGATGATATTGTTACTTATTATTGGCGGATATTTATAGAAATGTAATAAATGCACATTTTAATGTTTATCAATGAACATTTCATGAATTATTTACGTAATTGTTCATTCTAGGTGGTAGAGTTTAGCAGCGACTCGCCCGGATTGATACGACCGTCTTACCTATTCCTGTCGCTATAATGTCAATGCTTTTGCTGTTGATTTGTTCCGGTTGGAGGGTAAGGTAGCCGGTAAACTTACTTTTGCTCGAGGTCTAAAATCACATCTTAGTTAAATGGATAGATGATGAATTGAGAAACGTCATATTCATATGTATATACTTCCTATGTGGTTGTTGTGATACACACATAAGCCAAGATGTTGACGAAGCCGAAGCACTTTTGTGCTTCGGCTGACCGACTTCAATTTTGCTCAATAGCATATCGTTTTTACAAATTGAGTAAGTACTTAAAAAAACACCACGAACAAGAATTGAACTCGCAACCTTTGTCCCACGCTAACGATCCTTTGCTATTTGAGCTACTAAGAATTTAGGGGATGAAATTTTTAATTTCTTTCTTAATGATTAAACTCGTCGGTATGTTCCAAAGCATCCTAACACCTAAAGCACAATTCTAATAATGTTAAAAGGATTTATCATGCAGATAAATTCACGTTTTTATAACGACCAAAACTTTCGTTTCAAGGTTGGCAAAATGTGCTAAAATTAAAATATCTAAAATGAGTTTAGAGAGAAGAAAAAATACTCACTTTTTTAAAAATAATTCTAACAATGTGGCTACTGGTTCATGAATTTCTTTTTCTGAAAAATATGACTTCTGACTTTCGAATACCTAAGTATGGCTGCAAATAGATGTGCAATTTTTAGGACATGCCTTAAGTCTTAATTTTTTCTCAGGAACTTTAGATCAATTTACTGACGCAAATGCTAAAATTGGGTGGGTATTTTTATCCAAACTGAAAAGCACTCTCAAAAGAAATTTTACATAAAAAACTAAGGTAGGTACCTAATTACATCCAGTAGTCCCATTATTCGGATAAGACTACGGCTATGACGTCATTTTTTCAGCCATCAAATTGTACCTTGACTATAATCCGATAACATCTACTCTTGACATTTAATTAAGGAAATTAATAAGTTGACACAAAAGAAGTCATATGACAAAATTGCTTCAGTTTCATTATACCGGCCGCTAAAAGACGGAATTACTTTGCGGGTGCGTCATCTCAACGATTAACTCGGCGAACTCGTAGAAACCAGTTACAACTGAGTTTAACCAGGTGAAACTCTGTCTGATGCACTCTAGAACACCCTTCGAAATTGACCGAGATCCACGACGAGACAGACCTTCGTAATTTTATTTAAACTGAAAGTTTTTCAAATATTAACACTGGTTAGGACGAAAGGATACCTACAATGAAATATAAATAAATGTGGCATAGATAGACAAGTATTATGTATCAAAGGTGTAAAATAAAACTCTTGTCAAATAGAAAATAGATACAACACTTTAAGCACTGTAAAACTATAAAAACCGTCTTCAATTTTACCATTCTACTACATGCATTCACAAAAGTATAGTACTTTCTTTCATTTCCTTGAAATTTCATCATCAGACTCGGGCTTGATGACAATAAAAGCACGAGTAGAGCATGCTCTTTCTTGAAAGAGCATGCTCCACGAAAGTGAAAAAAGATTTTTATAATCGGTTTACAAAATGACTGAAAAATCAAACATTTTTCAACTCCTTGAACTTCTTTTATACATATTTATCTGTTACCAGCCATGGCAAGTTATATTAGAGCAATGTTCATGCTGAGTTAGAAACGCTGAGAATATTTCAGCTTTTATAAAATGGCCGTCTGGCCAAGGGTCGGCATCGCGGATCTCGTTCTAATATTATATTGAATTTTAATCTTATATCATAAAGGAAGATAATAACGTTTAAGTATGTGACCAGTGGAGCCAGGAAACCAGTTTCAACTAAGTGCAACTGGCTGAGACCCTATCTACATACTTTAAAACAGCCTTCTCTGGAGCATAATTTTATATTGGATTTTAATCTAAGATAAGGGTTAAGTACATGATCAATAGGGCTAATCAACCTTAAGCATTACATCAAGTACCTCTATCTGACTAATATACATTTTATCACGGTGTAAGGATGTGACGACCCCATCAACTACTGGTAGTCTGGACTCACTGTAACAAGTTAAGGGTTTGGTAGGCATATAATTTAAGCCCAATAAAAATGCAAAAAGTCGATTTCGATTTCAACAAGTAAATCATCTATGTATATAAAATTATTAAGTGTTTTCCTTGGGTCCTCTTAGATCCAGTCTTGGTGGCAATGGGACCAACTCGGAAGCTCGCTCTTTCAAATATAAATATTTTTTTAAATCGTTTAACACGAATAAATAATATATTGTAATATAAGGACTCGAAAATATAACCTCTTCCTTTTTTCGCAGTCGTTTCAAAATATCAATGCTACGGTGTAAAACAACTACGGTGTAATAAGTAGGTATACAAGAATGGTTAAAGTAAGTAATTGCTAGACTCTACTTTGTAATCTGACTGATTCTAAATTTATGAGGACTTGTTCTCACAACATTTTTGGTTATGCAGGAAACGAAAACGCAAAGACAAAAGTAGAACAGTCCTAGTAACAAAGACCTGCGGTTTTTGTCGCCTTTTACGAGCTGCTTCATAAGAAATTTGTTACTCAATATCGTTAATAGAGTCCGGAAACGGAACGGGGTCAATAATATTGCAAAAAGCATAGTCAATCTGCAAAAATCCCACTTAAATTATTTCAGTACCACGTCGCCATTTGATGATTATTTTTTCGCAAGACATATTTCGATTATTTTTTTAATGATTCCGAGATTGTCCCACACGTAGTTTTCGACTCAGAAAATACTAATCTGGTTATTATAAAATGAATGTGGTAAAAGTAATGTATCCAGCTATTTCACCGGTCCAGGCAAATACTTTTTTGTATTTGAAAGAACGCACTTACGAGGTGCTCCCTTTGCTATCAAATCTGGATTTAACAGGATCCCAAGGAAAACACTAATTTTTATTTACGTAGAAGACTAACGTATTGAAATCAAAGTCTTTTTTGCCGTTTTACAGTGCTAAAATTTATATCCCGCGGACATAAAATTAATGTTATTTAACGGCCAATGTTAATAATATTTCTCTAAAGATGGATTTCAAGCAATCTAGATAGCTGCGTATCCGCCGGCCTATCCTATACCTAATTGCCATATATATCCTGTCCACAGATATGTTATTGGCAAGCGATAACATAAAAATAGATCAAAATATCAATCTTGGACAGCAAGTTTTGGATTAGGATTGATTATTAACATTGGCCGTAAATGGTTATTCATGGTAATGTTAATTATACGACGACACAAAGAAAACACATTTATACCTACAAAAAAATAATGATCACAATCTGACAACGGTGCATGTCAGAATGATCGACACCGCATGTCCATTCTAACTGTTCACATGCTCCCAGTTTTATTACAAACAATAACAATACATTTCCATATTGCTATGACAGTGTGGTTCTGAATATCTTCACGCTAAGTCACTGGTTAGGTGGGCAAAGAGTATCGAGTTTCAATTCCTTACAGACCAACCTAGCTTCCTTTTCATTCATTACATAAATACATTGATACATTGATCACCTCTGTGGTCTAGCAGGTGTAGGACTTGACTTCGTGAGGTCTCGGTTTCGAATCCCGGGTCGGGCATCATAAAGAAAATGTAGTATTTCCAATTTTCTAATTTTAAAAAAAATGTTCGGGATTGGATATGTGCCCGGTTGGCGATAGGCTTGCCACCTATCACATTGTGGGACTAGTGTCTTCGGCTAGTCGTGGGTTCCTTGGTTGTGCCATTGCCTACCTCTTCGGGGATATGGGCGTGAAGATACTTACTTACTCTTACTACAAACATGCTTTCGGTGACTCTTAAGTCTTGACATTACCCTCAAATAATACCCAAGCAATTTGAGCGATACACAGTGGTTCTTCCACCTCTATCTTCGCATACATCTCATTCCTTAAGTCACCACGGAATTCTCAATATTATAAAAGAGAGAGTCTATCTGGCTTCTACATTTACATGACCTCTTAACCGATTTATATTAAACTGGTTACCCGCAACTTCGTAAGTGTAGTATATTTTCAATAAAAAATTCCGATAACTCCCTACAAAATATTTAAGTTGTGTAGCCAAGAATCACCTCTATCACGTTAGCTTTAAAACAAAAATTTTCCTTTAGGGCTCAAAAATAATCTGATGACGAAAATAAGTCTATTAAAGGCTTGATAATGTACCTATATCATCTTTAGCTATCAATGACAACAGTCAAAATATTTTATTATAAACTAGCTGTCCCGGTGAACTCCGTTCCACCCGTTCAGTTTGTGTGGGGAAAAATAAAATTGTTTTTCCCATTTTCCCTGCAATTTTCCCAGTTTTTCTCTTCATACGAACCTGACAATAACTAACACAACAAAAAAAGAATTAGCCAATTCGGTTCAGTCGTTCGGAAGTTATGTGCTTACCAACACATTTAGCAATTCATTTTTATGAGGTTCATGGTTCATTTATTTTTTTTCATATTTAGGTGAGGTTTAAGATTTTATTACTCTAGTTGCTGTTGCACTGTCAAACACCAAATAAATCGATACTACATATTTTGGTGTAACCAATAAATTAAAAAATAATACGATATTATTAATTCCCTGTTTTCGTTGCCTAATTGCCATTATCAATAACCCATCTAAGATAACAGATAGGGCTACTTGAGATCAGTTTCCAGTGAACTACTGCTACTTTGTAATAATAATCAACACTATCTTAGCAACAAAACTAAAACGCCTATCTCAAACTGTAGATAGGTTATTGAAATTGGCCGTTAGAGTACCGTACATCTCGTACTCATTAGACTGGCCGTCACTTTGCAACATTAACTGTGTAGGGTAATAAGTAAGTATCTTCAAGTCCATATTCCCGAACAGGTAGGCAGAGGCACAACCAGGGCACCCACGACTAGCCGAAGACACTAAATCCCATAATGTTATAAGTGGCAAGTCTATCGCCACCCGGGTACACATCCAATCCCCAGCAAATTTTTTTTTATCAGAAAATTGGAAAAACCAAATTTTTCTTTTTGTTGGACCTGGGACCTCGCGCAGTCAAGTCCAAAACCTGGACCATTAGATTGTAAGGTAATACATATTATGATTTAATCCAATTCATTCATTCCAGGACGAGAAGCGTGCACAGAGAGATACAAAATCTCCTACACCAGCTCAAGGGATCAAATTAGGGTGGATTCAAGTAAGACTCTTTTTCAACTTTTATATTAATTATAAGATGAGACTTTCATGTTACTTTATGTTAGCGTTAGTAGACATATTTCGAAGAGAATACGGCTATGTTTATGGGTAAATGCGAACGGACTATTTCAATAACCTGTATAAGATGACAGATAATAGCTTTAGATTAGTTACCAAGCAACTCTCGTAATTTTCCAATACTTAACAGAAATGTCGTAGCAATAAAACTCCAGTAGGCATATCTCTATTTATGCAGGTTACTGAAATTGACTGTATGTCAGTAGTAAGTAGTTCTTTCTTCATCAAAAATTGAATGAATTGCAGAAAACCTGCTCCTACAAGAACCAATTGACAACATTGGTATAGTACTACTATTTAAATTATGCGCTTCGGCTTTACACTTTTTACTCTTTTTACACTTTATACTTTTATTTTAAATTGGCTCACCTAATCTAAATTTAAGCAAAATTATTAGTTATGTAATAACAACTCTATATATAGACATCTTTATAATACATTTGGATGTCCGAAGCTTGACAAATATAGACGAAACGCATATTTTAAATAATACTACTGTAACTAATGTAAAACTTAGAGATGCCAGAGAAAGTGTATACCCTGGTCAAACGTGAGGAACAAGTGGGTTCAAAGCTATGAAGTTACTGTTGGTGATATAAATCAATAAGGAAGTCGTGGACCATTTAACCATGACGACCTCTTGATTTGCTTCGCTGATCAGATCTTGAAACGTAACAAAATATTCTGTATGCGATCACACATTATCCTCATTTTAAAGGTTAAAGAATGAAGAAAACTAAAACTGACCAAACTAAACCGTTGGCAAAATTACATAAAAAACTACAAGTGGCATAGTTTGTTATTATGAATCAAAAGGTATCCCTATCACACTTCCTATTTATATTAATAGATGAATTGCGAAAGATGATTTTGTCGTTTAACAGCATTGAGCCCTAACCATGAGTTTATGACTTGTCAAGTTAACTATACTCGCTACCGTCTCTGTAAATTGTTTGTATAAAAACTTTGAATAGCACCTCTATTAGTAACTAAGAGAAGCACATGTTAGACCATAGCCTTTACCATAAGTTGGTATAAATCTATACGTTTGGTAAGCTAGGTATCGAAATCTATTGGTCTAAAAATGTGTTTCTCTTAGTTACCAATAAAGGCATTGTTTAAAGTTTTCATACAAATAATTTGCGGAGACGGTAGCGAGTATATTAAACTGTACAAGCCGTAAACTCAGGGTAAAGGCTCAAAAGTGTCATAGATTTCGACACGTAATTTACCGAACTAAATCTATACCAACTCATGGTAAAGGCTCAGGATCTGCCAAAATTACTATATATCTTTTAATTCACGGGAATCAAATGGAAGTGGACACATGTAGATACTCTTTAAAAACCATTTTAAAGAGTATCTACATATGTCCACTAGGTACATAACTTGTCTCTACATAATATTTTAACTTCATTATGAATAACTTGTTTTTTTAAAGCTTTTTATTCCATAAGTAATTAATCCGTTAAAATACTGTTGAATTAATGAATGAAAAACATTTTGATTTAGTCTTGGTTTCCCAAAATCGTAAAAATCAAAGATTAACTTGTTCATTATTAACACCCAACGGCAAAAAACGATCTGGTTTTTTTTTAATTATCCTAATGACAATGTCTCTACTACCATTTCCTTATTAAGTGTCTAAAGTGTGGTAGGGTGTGCTGATACCATGTCTGCTGAACATCTGGGGTGTGATGCTGTTCCTGCGGATCTCGTGGGTGGTCTCGCAGGCCGGCATTGGTCTCTCACTAGTTATCATCGCCATCTCCGCCGTCGTCTGCGTCATTACAACTCTCTCAATGAGTGCCATTTGCACAAATGGGGAAGTCAAAGGAGGTTTGTAAAACGATTTATATTACAAGATTAATGAATTTAGAATTATGGACATTGCGGTATGGACAGTTTACATACTAGGTAAACTAAGTAATCAGGGCTAGATTGAGCAAAATATATTTTACGTAGAAACAGATAATTTCATCCCCACTGCAGACGAGTTTTTTCGTATTCGTAGAGACGGCAACTAAGTCAGTATTTGAAAACTAGTATCTCTGATAATTCATCTTCATGAAAATTTTTTTTGAATGCTAGAGTTCGCAACAAGATTAAAATTTTGTCTACGGCCAGTCTAGCTTTTTTATACAAAAAAATTTAAGAGAAAGTGACTCTCTAATGGCGTCCTTAGCACCGAAAAGACTACAAATGCTAGATAACGACAAGCTAATATTGCAGACTGGATAAGCGCCAAAAGTTGAGGTGCTTATATGTTGCTGATGTATCGGGAAGACATATCGGTGATTATTCAAACTCCAAGTAGTCAAAAGACACTGGTTGACTCAGGCGACTCGTCCGGATAAAATTATGATCTATTGGAAGGAAGGCCATTAAACTTTTACATAAAGTTTAAGGTTTTTGGTAAGGCGTTGCAGGCATTATCTACAGTTATTGCTATTTTAGTAAATTTTTGGAGTGTTACAGTCAGGCGATTCGTTAGCCTACTTTTGTTATATGCAAATCTGGAGTGGTATCAAATTTATTTGACTACTGTATATTCAATCCGATTTGCTTGGACCACAATGTTGCTATAACATGTTATGAAAAAATAACCAATTAATCGAGGTATAAGCACTTGTTAAAAAATATATTTTGTTGATATACTTTTAATTTTCAGGTGGCATATATTACATCATATCCAGATCATTGGGTCCAGAATTTGGGGCCTCAGTGGGCATTATTTTCGCATTCGCAAACGCAGTGGCGGCTAGCATGAACACCATCGGCTTCTGCGATTCCATGAACGATCTGCTGAAAACCCAGAATGTGACGATCATTGACAATGGCGTCAATGACGTACGAATAATTGGCTCAGTAGCGCTGGTTGTCATGTGCATTATCTGCGCTGTGGGCATGGACTGGGAGAGCAAAGCACAGGTAACAATTAGTACTAATCTTCGCAAGAAACATAGGTCTGACCCTTGTGAAGGGTTCTACTAGAACACTTGTTGAACATTGTAGCCAGGCGTTTTACGTGGTAGGAATATTTGCTGGCTACAAGCCTAATTTAACAATTTACATTTAAATTAAGAATTTTTGTACGAACTGTATGTGACCACATAAAAACTGTGATCATGATCATGACATGACAGAAATAGGTATTTTTATTGAGTAAAATAAGTTCATGGTAAATCTGCTAAGCACCAACTAAACTTTTAGAAGTATGCTATCTTTTTCCATTAAAACAAAAACAAAGGATATGGAACATTTTAGACATGTCAGATTTGTCAGGACATATAAACACTGAACACACTAAAAATAACATTTTGCGAGGTAAGTATTCCTCGCAAAAACTTTCCAGACTTTTTATCAATAGATTAATCTGACAACAGTAAACGTGTTTCGTCTCTCTATTACTATATTTTTAACATGATAAAGATAACTTAAAATTAGTTAAATGGATGCGCACCATTGTATTATTAAAAGAAAAAGCTTTGAGTAGGCATCGCGGAAAGGCTCCTGGTAGTACGTGTTCTTTCCATCTATGTTTCGTACATATATAGACGTATTTGGTAATATATTTATCATATAATAATATTAGTATTTTTGTTCAGAATGTCCGTGAAGTACGGCCATAATGCAAATAACATATGCCTCACTTTTGCGATTATGGGACGTTAATTATTTTCATTTACATCGGAAATCATTGATTTTGTCGGATGGAATGGCTGCCCTTCGAGTGAAGCGGCCATCGTTTCTGTAAACAACAGCCGACCCCATATTTTTTCACTGTCACTCACTTAATTACGCCTGATGTTGTTATCTTACTAAATTAATACACAATTATGTCAATTTATATAAATGATATTACCCTATACTACACTTTTACGCATTCTAGGCATTCGGGCTTAAGTATTTCAGGCTTCAAGTTTAAGTTCAGTAGGGTTACTCTTGAAACTAGATTTTAGGCAAATTTGAAATTGGTCTGAGGTACGTCATTTTAGGTTCAATTTGTAATTTTTCTCATGTTTTTTGTTGGTGACGAAGCTAAAAAAATTGACAATTAAAATTTAATGCAATTTATACTAGGTGGTAGAGTTTCGCAGTGATTCACCCGGATTGGTACCACCACCTTACCTATTCCTGCCGCCATAACGTCATGACGTGTTCGGGTTTGGAGGATAAGGTAGCCAGTAAACTTACTTTTGCTCGAGGCCAAACATCCCAGCCTCAGGTTGGCAACGCACCATTACCATCTTTGGTGTTTCTAGGCGGCGTGAATTTCTGACCATCAGGAAATCCGTCTGATTGTTTTCCTTCCAATATCATAAAAAAAAGACGTAGATTCCGAAGTATTTCCTTGGCCCAGCAAATTGCGGAAATTATCACCAAAAGTAAACAATCATAAAACTTTTATAATAGGAAAAAGACAACGCATTAGTAGAAATTAGTATTAAGATATTAAAGGATTAGGAAGTATCTTTGGTTTTCTTGTCTTTTGAGAATGTATCTACTGTAGTTAATAAAATAGGTATTAAAAATACCTTTTATCTGATTCTTTGCTCGCATTTAAACCATAAGAAGTATTCTACTTTACTTTTAATATCTCAAAAAATATGTGTACAAAGTTTCATAATGATTTAACCATTTAGTTAAAGTATTTTTCACGTGAAATGTTAACAAACCAACTCACATTAGTATTAATTAAAATTATTATTAGCTATTAGTTTTTATTTTTTAGGATTGTGTTTTTAATTACAAAAAGTCCTTAGAGTGTCCCCATTCGACTTCCGCACCTTCCTACTAATATAATTCATTAGTATATCAAAAATCATTTTATACAATAATGACCTTTTTAGTGAGTTTCTAAAGCCTTCTTTCTCTATTGAATGTATCTCGTCGTTATAAGAGTGATTACTATTTGCAATTACTAGTTAGATATAATTAAGATTTGTGGAAACATCCGCTACTTCCCACACTAGATTTAATTAAAATCTGCATATCTATGTACCTCCACTAATTCTATGCGCGTGACGTTCTTTGTAATAGGTAGCACATGTCACATGATCTGACCGATCATCATCACGAACATAGATTTTTATGGTGTTATTATATTTTCCAATTGCATATAAATACACGCAGTATGGATCGCGCATTGTAAGAACGTAATTATGTAATTGAATATAACATGTTCATAAAATCTGGTTCTTATTGAATTTGAAAGCAAGCATGATGGTTTATGTTAAGAATCGACTGTGTAGTCTACAGGTGTTGGACTTGAATACATGAGGTCCCGGGTTTGATTTCCGGGTAGGGCAACGAAAAGAAAAATTGTTTTTTTTTTTAATTTTCGAAAAAAACGTTGCTCGTGATTGGATATGCGCCCAATGGCGACAGGCTTGCAACCTATCACAATGTAGGATCTTGGTGTCTTTGGCTAGTCGTGGGTGCCTTGGTTGTGCCTCTGCCTACTTTATCGAGGATATGGGCCTGAAGATACTTTAAATATAAATNNNNCAAATACAATTACACTCCTGACAATAAGAGACAACAAAAGACTATCCGCCTGTAACCAGGGTGTTAGGCCTATTGTGAACGTCTACTGACTACCCTGCCCTCCTGACTGGAACTTGTTGCGCACTTACCAAATAAGTTTAGTTTGTGAAGAGTAAAACACACACATTGTCGCTATGGTGCCAGGAATATCTAAACACAGCATTCTACTATTATTTGTTTAGTTGGTAACGAGCTATTTAAACCTATGCTCGTCTCTTTTCAGCTGCCAAATATAGAGACAGAGAGTCTTTTTTAAGAATACTTCATAGAAAATCCGGACCATCACGGGGAAAATTACTCTAAATTTTACAATTTATTCCGATGCTTAACTTAACCCTGCAACGTACAAGTGGCCCTTATTGTACGAATTCACAATAAAAGCTCTTTTTTTGAAGGGTAAATAATATCTCTGAAGAGTAATAAATATATTGCAAAGCTTCATGGAAATAGTATGTTTCCGGAATCGAACACGTGAGGTTATCTTTAGAAACTCCGTCCTGATGTGAATGTAATGCAGGTCAATGTTAAGGGGTGCCGCTTGCCAGAGCTATTTATGTTGCTCTGTTTACTGAAACATCATTTTGTTTAACTTTACGAGTACGTCCAGTGTTTGTTTCCGTTAAAAACGAATTGATATCGTACTATCCCTAAAAGCAAATCGATCTTGATAAACCTTTTTATTTGACGAGTGTAGATTACTTTGGTACCACAACCTTTTATCCACCTTAACATTGCCGTGTTTTGTTTGGAGAATGACCGCCTCGTTGGTCGAGTGGCTAGCGTACTCGCCTAACTACATCGAACAACCGCGAGGCTCGGGTTCGATTCCCGACGGGGGCAGGCATTTGTGTGATGAACATTTAGATGTCTGCATTTCCGGATCTGGGTGTTTATTAAATTTATTCTGGTATCTATTTAAGTATTTCTATGTATTAGTATCGTTGACTGACACCCATAACACAAGCATAATATAATTTGCTTACTTTGGGGTCAGATTCAATTTGTGTGAGTTGTCCTGGGATATTTATTTATTTATTTATTTATTAAAAAAATAGTGTGACTTACTTACAGACAGACTCAGGTTGATAGTGCAATTTCTCTACTTCAATGTCTAATAGTGA
>NJDD01000972.1:54041-66894 GCA_002245505.1 Calephelis nemesis | reverse complement strand
TGTGTGTGTGTGTGTGTGTGTGTGTTTGTGTATAAGTGTCACCTCTGATTTTTCTATCCACGGGTCGGGCATCAAAAAAGTTGGAAAATGTACATTTTCAATTTTCAAATAATAAGAATGCTGTGCGGGATTGGCAATGTGCTCGGTTGACGAATGGCTATGTTTTCGGCTAGTCTTGGATGCTCTGGTTGTGCCTCTACCTACCGATTCGGGGATATGGGCGTGAAGATCCCTTTTTTTGTATACCATTATAAAATCTGTCAGTTTACTAGCCTTTCTGAAGATCAAATACAACATATGCGTAATATTTGTAATGGAGAGTAGCATATACTGTCCCACTAACTTGGGTTTTACAGTGCTTGTATCATAATTCCTACCACTTAAGGATAAAACTTTAACGCAATATAGAAATTGACAGTTTCACGCTTTTTGCTGACATTTACTAATTTTGGGACAGCTTACTTTTTGGAATAAATCATGCACGGAAATATTGTATTCTTTAAAAACATTAAATCGTGAAACGTAAAAAAACATGAAACGTATTCTTTGTGCGTTTTTAAATAATTTGTAGCGTAGTAGCGTTTTAGTGTTATTCGATACTTCGCTCACTACTCCAATATTTTTCAACGGGTTAATTTGTGGCTTCAGTCACTGAAATTTTATTGGAGAGCTAACTTTGTTTAGAATCTTAATGTAACGTAAATAGTGTTCCATATTGTCTGTTTCTGGTCCTACTGAATAAAACGTAGTTTGCAATTAAATTGGATTTTTGTAACAGATGGCCATTACATTCAAAAATCGAAGGGGTGAGACGACCCCACTGCTTGCTTGTGGTGAGATTCATAGTATATATTACTGAGTTATTTCAAAGTATGTCTTCAGTAAAACTAAAGATAAGGTTATCTAAAAATCATCTAAATTACCTGTTCCTACAGTAAGTGCTTGTATTGTTGTATTCCAGTTGGAAGTGCAGAGTTAGGAAGACCAACGTCACGTTATCAGCACCCCTTTAACATTTTGAGTTTCTATAGACTACGGTGATGTTTAATTATCACGAAATGCGTCTGTTTTGTGTTCCTTCTTATATTATGCCAATTATTGTAATACGAAGTGACAGGATAACTAAGAAAAAATCGAAAAAACAAATCGAACTTAAAAGTAAATAAAAACTACATATTCATATAAAAGTCCAAATGTGTATTTACATCTAGAATAAATTAACACACACAAATGAAGTCTGGGAAAAACATTAAACCAAAATCAAATTTAAAATTAAAAATGTAAAAATAATTCCCACAAAACCTATATGGAAGTACGAACCAATCAATATATATTGAGACACATTATACTTGTAATACCCCTCTTTTTCCGTCCGGGGTTATAAATCCCATACTTCCAAATCTATTGAGGCATACAGCATAAAGACTCTCCACAAGGACACTGAAACTCCACTCCTTGTTTTCCTTGTTTTCGGGAATTGCGTAAAAATAACGTACAATTTCCCATGCAATTAAAATGATTATAGGTCCGAAGTCCATTATTTAATTAGTGTGACAACGGTTTTTTCCACAGCAAGGACAATCATTTGATAGCGTTACGCGAATTGTAGCTGAACACTCGTAAAAGTTCTAATCTCTTTTTAATTACAATCCGTAGGCTTCCCATGAGAGGTTTTAGGCAATTAAAATTGAAAAAAAAATGTGGTGTCAGCACTTCTGAAATCAAGGTCTCATTCGTTTATCTATATTGTATTTTTTGGGATAATTCAACGAACAAGCAAACAGTTTTCCTAATATTAGGAGGTACCTAACAGTAGATACCATAGATGTTATGGGTGCAATGAGTGTTATAATTTTTACGCTAGTATTTAAAAGATGTTTTACAGTTGCTCATATTAAAAATAATTAAGATCTGACGATTGAGTTTTGGGTTGTCGAGTGCTACTTATATGTTTAGCAAACAGCGTTGCCAGAGTGACGTTTAGTGTTTTTGATTCAAAATTGGCTAATTTATAAATAGTAGATAGATAAAACAATGAAAATATAGTTGTGGGAATTTTATTTTCTATGTTCACAAAAATAACGGTCAAATAATATTTTCAGAAATAGCGTTATACTAAGTTACGATTTTGAACACTGAACAGATATTTTACTGGTTGAGTAATTTGTTTTTTTGAGACGATTTCGATTTGTTGGTTGAGACGACTCGTTATTGAAATTTCAGTCAATTAATGCAGTTTTGCTGCTTTTTATTTTTTTATAGTCTTTGATTTCAATGCTTTGATTTTCATGTTTTTTTTAGTTTCATTATAGTTATTTAACTAGAAAATATATAATAATTTTGTTTTATTATTTTAATCGCCAACTTTCTTCGTACTTCTTTTGCTAGGCAATACAAATCTCGGGCCCTTACTCTAGACTATTACTAGATTGTTTTCTATGTATTTAATATTTCATGCGACAAAAATAGCAATAGGTAATATTGTTAGTGTTTCAACATTTTCATGCGATGAAATGTTTTACTCATTTTTGTCCAAAATTAGCCTTAGACAATAGCTTGCTCTTGCTCTGTAATTAATTAACGCCTGCAGTGAATCGGATTGCTTGTGTACTCCAAAAAAATACGCCGTGTTGATCTGTGGCAGCTAAGTAGAATACTATCTGCCCTTCTTTACCAGACAGCTCTTTAAGAGTCGAACACCGGTTAAAATACAATACAATAACTCTTTATTGTGCACCAAATACAGATAAATTACAAATACATCAAATAAAATGGCGGCCTTATCGCCAAATCAGCGATCTCTTCCAGGCAACCCATGTATGGAACAAGATTTAACAGAATACTGTGTAATGGTGCTCTTAAAAATATAAAAATGCATCTACTAATAGATAAAATAAATCATCCTAAAAGCAGAAACCTGTTTTAATTATAGGTATTAGAATTTAGAACGAGCAATATAAGTATTGATCACAGTGAACGCAGAAAGTGACGCTTTAACATACTTTTGAAAATATTAATATTTGGAGCTCTCCTGATATCTATGGGAAGAGAATTCCAAAGCCTCACTGCTTGCGAGGTAAAAGAGCGGCTATAGTAGTAAGTGTTACGAGAGGGAACTTGAAGAGTAAAATTATCACTGGACCTGAGAAATTTTACTTCACTGTTACAGAACTTAAATCTCTCCTTTAAATAATTAGGCGCAAATGGATCAAAGAGAATAGAGTATAGAAGAGACAGGATATGGCAGTTCCGGCGAACATTAATAGGCAACCACTTGAGCTTAGCACGAAATTCGGAAACGTGATCATATTTACGCAATGAAAATATGAATCTAATACAAAGATTTTGAAGACGCTCGAGTTTATTTATTTGCTCAACTGTAAGATTTACATAACTAGCGTCAGCATAATCTAAGATTGAAAGTAGCAGGGAATCAGCAAGCATAATCTTGGTAGGAATCGGAAGCAAAAAGCGAAGACGTTTCAACGAATTCCAAGCACAAAAAATTTTCCTACTGACCTCCTGTAGTTGCTTCGTCCAAGAAAGGGTATTATCGATAAAAACACCTAAGTTCTTAACGTAGTTACTATATGGGATAATAACATTATTCAATTTAACAGGGGGTACACTAGACCAATTTATCTTATTAATAAGTCCGGGGCTACCAATAATAATGACCTGAGTCTTGATGGGATTAAGTTTAAGACCAAAAGATTTACTCCATTTTTCGATACTGACCAGATCATTATTAACAACAGTAATAGCATTGTCAAGTTCCGAGAGGCGAGAGTGGGTGTAAATTTGAAGATCGTCTGCATAGAGGTGGAAGTGGGAGGATAAGAACAGAGTTACAGAATTGATGAATGATGTGAATAGGAGAGGTGACAAAACGCCACCTTGAGGCACACCACTAGTAAGAATGGACCAAGATGACATAACTTCTGCCGCTTGAACAAATTGTGTTCGCCCCTGTAGATAACTGCGAAACCAATTAACAGAAGCATTAATATAAGTCTTTGCCAACAATAGCAGTGTTTCTAAAACAAAATGACTAGGTCATGTTCCGATCCGGATAGTTGACTTGCACAATAGGCCTGAAATCTCTGCTTCAGCTCAGCGACACACCTATAAAATCTCTAGGGTATATAGGTCACGGCTGTCTCTGACCATCAGGAGACCCACGTGCTTGTTCGCTGACCTATCACATAAAAAAATATTTAAAACGTAGACGAGGTTGCGTTAATACTATATACGATATAAAACATGTAAACCTTATTTACAGAATTTCCTAATCGCAATAATAGTTGGAGCAATGGTGGATTTCGTAGTCGGCACACTCATGGGACCGAGGGACAACAGTGAAATAGCTCATGGATTTGTGGGCTTATCAAGTAAGTTTAACTCGTCTTGGCCCCAGCTCCTTACTTTCCTTGTCCTAATATTCGCAAAATTTATTGTCGCCCTACATATTCGCTTCTTGACTAACGTAAACTAAGTTTCTTCACTTTCTTGTGGAATTATACAGGAAACAAAAAGACGGATTTTTTCACAGCAAGAAATACCTGTTTCAGATACCAAAGGTTTTTGAAGGTGCAGTTTCAATATTGTGCATTAAATCATCCTTAGCATGTTAGAATATCGATTGTCAATAATTTTACAACACATTTGTACTGTTCCTTAAAAAAGTTGAAGTATTAGTAACATTAAAGTAATTCCTGTCTATGGAGGAAGCTAAAAAGCTGTAAGCCGGTCTTTATCAGTCGTCCACTTGGCAAGGGACTTGACGTAAATATTTGTTAGCACGAATGTATAATTAAAATCCTTTGACAAACTATACAAAATTGTCTTAGCCCCAATTAAAAAAAAATTGTGTGTGTAGAAGTTAGAAGTTATACTTCTTCGGGGTAATAACATAAAAATCTTTTTAAAAATTTTATCTTTTGCCTTATTTTACATTTGTAGACAAATGAGACTAACCATAGAAAAAAGGTATTTAATACATTAAAAGTTTTATTATAATGCATTATTTGGTTAAATAAAGTTTATTTAATATTTAATAAAAACTAAAATGTTATCTATAGCTAACTTCATCATGTCGGTTTTTCGTGACGGTGTGCGCGCGCATCGTAAAAATTTACCCTCATCATTTTTTCCTAACGCGCCAAAAGAAGTATAACTTCAAAATACTTACTTGTGTTATTTGTGGCCATCACAAATACGAGTATCGTAGTTGATACTACATAAAAACACTAAATAAAAAAAAGTTAGACCTAATATGCAAGTCGGCTGTTCTACACTCCCAGACCGGACCATGACACTGTCATTATGGCGGCTGGAATAGAGACGGCCGCGTCGGTGGATCCCTATCCGGACAAGTGCACATCACTCAACCTTCAGTGATTTTGGTTGACCTATTTAACCTATGCTCGCCACTTACGAGGCACTTACTTCCAGGCAGTAACGCCTATAAATCTACTCAGCGAACCAGGACCATCAGGGGAACACTACCCTACCCTGCTACTTGGAATTCGACGACAAGCACTGATGTATGATTTCAGGATTAGATAAGACAGTGGTATCATTATGTTAGTGCGTCGGAAAATGGCTATATTGCTACTCATAATAATTAACAATTAACATATTTGCGTCTGCTACCGCTCCCTCGTTGGTCGAGGAGTGGGAGGAGAGGAATAGGTAAGTGTATACGCCTAACTCCACCTGTAAATCGCAAGGTTCGAATTCGATTCCCGTATGTATGTGATGAACACCTAAAAGCCTGCAGTTTTGGATCTGGGTGCTTACTAAATATATTTTGGCAATAACAACTTAAGTATTTAAGTATTTCTATGCACTCTTAGTATCATTGACTAACACCCGTCAACTAGCACATACATGCTTACCTTTGGGGTTAGAATTAATTGGTGTAATTTTTCCAGGAATATTTATTTAATTTTATTTATTTGGTATCTTGAATACCTAATATCATAAATATAATATGAAAATGTAACTGTTTATTTCAAATAGCATGGGTTTAGTGGATAAATCCACATAAATAATTGTAGTATAGAGAATACCTATCGACTTAGATCATTCCTCAAAGTATTTTGGACTATGAGTAATAGAAATGTTTTGGCAGGCACGACGCTAGCGAGTAACTTCGGGCCGGACTTCCGGTTCAGCGAAGGGCTGAATCAGGATTTCTTCAGCGTATTCGCCATATTTTTCCCATCGGTCACCGGGCTGCAAGCTGGAGCCAACATTTCTGGGGATCTTAAGGTATGTGTCATGTTTGTAGGTGTAATTTATATTAGCAACTAGATGACAGACGTACGAACTTTGAAAACATTGATTCATTGTTACGGCCGGACGTCAATAATTAGCACTTCTGTCAATAGTTAACACAAGAAAAATATTTATTATACAGGGTTACTGATAACTAACACATAAACACACACACACACACATCACCAAAAATCTATTCATGTTAGTATTAAGCATGTATACTCTAGTTTAAAATCATCATTGAGATTGTTTTCTGGAGGAGGGCGTTGATATACGCAACACAGTTTTATACTTCTGCGTGTGTCATCGACACTCATATAATTTATGTACTGGTTCTGGTTCCAAATATAAAAAAATAAAAAAAAATCTTTCTAGGGCGTCTTTAGTACATCAAAAACAACAACTTTTGTTCTACAATTTATACAATAAAAACATTTATCATACAGGGTTACTAATAACTATCGCATAACCTTTCTAGGACGGCTTTAGTGCATCAAAAGCAACAACATTCATTTTACAACTTTTAGAAAATCGTGAAAAAATAATTTGGTTCTCCATACAAAAAGTTCATCGTCCTTTTACAAAACATCAGTAACCCTGTATATTTAGCGGGATATTTTACTTGCGTCTATAGGTTTTAAATTTTGGTACCTCTGTCGCTGGCAATCGTTTACTTATCAGGATAAAAAGTAGCGTATGTCACTTTCCAGCTTCTTTACTGCTTCCACACAAAACGAATGAAAAATAAATTTATAGTATAAATAAATAAATAAATATCTCTGGACAAGTTACACAAATTGAATCTAACCCCAAAGTAAGCAAATTATATGCTTGTGTTATGGGTGTTAGTCAACGATACTAATACATAGACATACTTAAATAGATAACCAGAATAAATTTAATTAACACCCAGACCCGGAAATGCAGACATCTAAATGTTTATCACACAAATGTCTGCTCCCGTCGGGAATCGAACCCGAGCCTCGCAGTTAGTCGATGTAGTGTCTCAATACTAAATCTACTAAAACTAATCAGCAAAACTTTATTCCGCCATAAGATGTATCATCCAGCGATGTACAGTAGCAGTGCATTACGGCTTATTCTCATACCTACCACATAGGTGTATGTATCTACATAAAAAATTGTAAAAATCGGTGGAACTATCGAGAAACGCTAAAGTATGTAGCTAATTTCGAAGTGGTCCTATTAGAACCAAGTCTAGATCTGAGGTGCTAGGCAAACAGTGCAAGTGTACCGACTACCAAATCCTGCGGACCATTATGCTGGCAGGAATAGGTAAGCTGATTGATTCCCTACCCGGATGAGTTGCCGGAGATTCCACCAGTGACCTTGTTGGTAATGAGTCATTTTACCTTTCCTGGATTTTTTACAAGCTGTCTGGCAGGAAGGGATGTCTATTCTACATTGTAAACACGAACTAATAAGAAAGAAACTAAGAGCTACTTGGTGGGAGTTGGGTTTAATGGATGAAATTCTTCACTGGAACTCGTGTCCTACACAGGATGTTTACCCCACGTTGGTCCGGGCTCTTTTGCAGAATAGACCGTCTGCCTTCCGGCTAGGCAAGTCGTAAAATGCTAGCTAGCTTACCGTCTCTAACACATTTCCGGATCTGGATGTTTATTAAATGTATTCTGGTATCTATATAAGTATTTCTATGTAATAGTATCGTTGACTAACACCCATAACACAAGCATATAATTTGCTTACTTTGGGGTTAGATTCAATTTGTGTGACTTTTCCAGGAATATTTATTTATTTAAGATAGCCGGTAAACTTACTTTTTGGTCGAGCCATCAAACATCTCGACCTCAGGTGGGCAACGCACCATTACCACCTCTGGTGTCTCTACGTTGCGTGAATTTCTTACCATCAGGATATCCGTCTGCTTGTTTGCCTTCCGATATCTTAAAAAAACAGGATCACGTTACAGAAGTGTAGGGATTGGATTGTTCCAGTTTGGGGACTGTAACCCTGTTATCCCTGTTTTACCCTGTTACCCTGTTTTCCTCTAACTTCCGTAAGCCTTTGTTTTGGCTTGGCATTCTTCGCTATAATTTCAGTTAGTTCACTTTTATGTGACCGTAAATATTCCAATTTAACAAGACGTGAATGAGCTTATTGATGTAAATATGCCAATCTTAAAACATGCCTAGTGCGAGTAGATATTCATGTTAGGGGTTCCGTATACTTGCAGATAATAAAAGGTTTACCAACTTACTGAAAAATAAAAAGAGCTTTCAAAGTCAGGATAAAATGCGTTTTACATTAAATTATGTAACATAAGCTTAAGTGTCATTTTAGAAACAATATCTTAAAAATAAAACGTAAGTCTACGTTTTATTGGTCGTTCGTTGATCGTTGGTTACAATGATTTCCGTAATGGTATTGAAATATGTTTGAATTAAAAATGTTTTGCGGCGAATGTATTATAAAGATTTTAACAAAAAAATTAAGAGCATCACATTTGTTACTTATAGTAATTTTAATAAAATGTTATTAAATTCCTCAAGATTTGGATAAATTAGAACATATTTATTTCGCATTAGCAAGCACCATTGGTGAAAAAATCACACCTATATTGACTACGTATTCAGCATTTTTAGAAGCTGGAGCCTAGAGTATAGTTGGTACTTACTTAAATAAACTCGTTGTACAAACTTCCCTATCTCCTCACTCAACTCGACTTCTTGGCAATTTGTCACGCAATTTTTCAATATTGCATCGTTTCGCAAAGTAATTATCAAATTCATGTTTGATTTTAGTAACGAATAACAAAATTAGATTTAACCATTTTGATACGGAATCCTAATCAGACGAAATCAAATAAAACGATACTGAAGTCAAATTGTTTAACCTTTCATTTCAAGACATTCCATACAGAGTGTTCGCTGATTCAACAATTCATTTAGCCATTTAGCTATGTTTATCGGTGACTCACTGAAGTCAACTTTTATTAAGCTTTCGGTCACTTTCATTTGATTTTTATGATCATGTTGATAAGCAAACTCTGCAATTCTATTAGCTAAGTGGAAATAATTAGATATATATTTTGTTACACCATTTACAAATCGATCAATTTGAAAACGAAGTCCATATTGGCTTACAAAAAAGTTTGATATAGGATCTTCACGCACATATCTCGGAAAAGGTAGATGGAGGTTACACCAGGATATTCACGACTAGCCGAAGACATCAAGTCCCACAATATGGATAGGTGGCAAGCCTATTGCCAACCGGGCACGTTTACAATCCCGTGCAACGTTATTCTTATTAGAAAATTAAAAAAAAAACATATTTTTCATTATGCTGCCCGATCCAGGGTTCGAACCCAGGACCTCGTGGAATCGAGTCTAACACTGGACCGCTAGACCACAAAGGCGATAAAAGTTGGTGTGCTTCATTACATGTAAAATTGTAATAGTTGCACCCGACTCCTATGTACTATCTCTATAAGGCGCAAAGACGGCCTCATATGGAATACCTGTCCTTATCTTTAGGCTAGGGCTCCCCTGTATAAGCTCCTTTCCTTTGACTGGATTCAACGTAGGGCAACCCGAATCATCAGCTACCAAACTATTTCTAAACGACGTTATGAAGTCTACTACCTACACACCATAATGCTAGTCACGAATGATACTATGAAGACCTACCACTTCTTAGGAGGCTGGAGCCACTGCGGATGATTTCAGTATTCTTTTAGTCATAATGACTTTAGCACCAAAGTGGTCACAATTCTTAGACAAAGCTTATTGTAATTAGAAAGAAGGTGGTAAGGTAAGGTACCTTAACGGTAATAGGATTAATCCTGGTTGCCGGGAAGTTTGTTTCGACGTTTCTTCTCCTGCCTGGTCAGGTTTGGAAACGGTCTTATTGTATGGAAGATAGGGTAAAACTTGATCATAATGAATTGTGTTTAAATTTTTAAGGCCGTATAATAAACATATTTTAACTAATTTATGTATAAATATATAAATAACAAAAATAAAAACTATATGCTTAATTAAGTTGGTTACATAATATTTTCACACCACAATATGGTAGAAAATGTTGGTTTGTAACAACTTTTAAACACACATATTCCGCAAATAATATCTAAATTTCATTTTCGTTTTCATTTTCAAAACTTGCACATGTTTTGTTATCCGGAAATAATTCAACGTCCATTTAATTATTTAATACTAAAGACACCCTATTCTGAAAATACGGACATTGAAGATTAAATGTCCACAAAGGTAGAGCGGTGTAATGAATATCCTACTCCTACGAGTTTTATGCTCGTTCAGGGAAATGAACTAAATAAGTCAAGATCATGTTCGACTGACTGGTTGACGACTGTTTGATCACTCCTATTGGGGCCAGTCACAGGTCAAATACAACTCCATTTGCAATAACTGCGCAGTTGTTTATTTTCACTTAATTTTGACTGTGTTAGAAACATTTTGGTTTCAGCTTTTCTAATATTGGCCAATTGATTTTCTATCACGTAGCTCAAGAGGAAAGTTATTTCCTTTGTCATTGACATTGAAATGGAGACCAGTTCAATGTCCCTTTTGCTGAAATATATTGATAAATTGATGATAAATTGCAACTGAAGTTTATCATAGTATAAAGTTACATTTCATATATTATGTTTTCCCTCGTGACGATACGTGTCCTGTGTGTAGAATAGACAATCTATCCCCCTATCAGGCAAGCAGTAATAGGCAAGTAATGTAAAGGTTAAGTGGATCATTACCAACACGACCACTGGTCGTTGAGCGCCGTGCCGTTGCCTGGGTGGGAATCCACCATCATACCTATTCTTGCAGTGACAGTGTCATGTTCTGGCTCGGAGGGTAGGATAACCGGTTGACTTACATATAACATAGGCTTACCATCTCGTCCACCTATAACACCAATAGTACCTATGTATGTATGTATGTATGCCACGGTTGTCTCTTACAATCAGGGAAGCGGTGTGCTTTGTCGTTGTGTAATGCCATAAAAAAATAAGTAACATAAGACGTATCCTCAACAGCCAGACGATTTGAAAGAGTTCAAACCTCTGGCTCCAGTTTAACCTTCTCCTGTCCTTACAAAATTAAAAGCAATCATTTTTGCAGTGGTGGAAAATTTCACTGAGAAGCCAACAACTTTTATTAATTGCTTGTACTCTGTATGGGATCTTGGGCTATTGTAGACTAACTATAGAGGGCAGCGCACATTTGGACGCGCTGGGACATAATGCATTGCGGCGCAATATTCCGCCTAAATCGCTTTCATACATTTTGTATGGAACAACACAAAATGGAGGCCGCATCACAATGGATTTTTCCACACCATCCGGCACGTGGTCCCGGATGCAGCATTCAGTTTCCAAAGAGGAGAATAAAACTATATTAATTATATGAATAGACGGGCTAAAGATATTTAAACACTAAAGTTTTGGTTGAGGTTTCACTTTTCATACTTGACGATTTTAAAACAACTGAGTAACAAAAATCCGAAGATGCGTTGCCCCGGTAAGCCTGAAATGTGCTTTGCAATGCAAAACACCCTACACGCTCTGCTCCCTCAACAGTGGACGCTATCCATAAAGGCTCACTCAAGGTGAATATTACTGAATTGTAAGTATTTATTCCAGGATCCCGCATCAGCTATACCGAAAGGCACTCTTCTGGCTCTTTTGATATCTATGATCAGTTACGCATTGATGGTTCTTTTCTCTGGCGGAGGCGCTTTAAGAGATGCAAGTGGGAACATTACTGACTTGATCTTGCAAAATGGGACAGTGGTGGATTACAGTGCTGTCTCCGACTGCGTGAATGCCACTGGAGGATGTCATTTTGGACTCCACAATAGTTATTCTGTAAGTTTAATTTATATACCCTACCCTAATGTTTTAAATCCACATCATCATTAGGAAACTCGTTTGCTCCTCTGTTTTCTAGTTTTTATTCTATAAACAAATAAAAATTAAAAAAAAAATCTCTTAACTATTTTGCTTACTAAGTCCAAAAATTCGTTTTGAAATAAAATTTATGTTTTTGTTATGACCATCAGCGACTGATGGAGTCTTCACACTCCGACGCCGAATATACCCTTAAACATTCAGTCTTGTTGGAACAGGGAACAACTTAAGAGTCGATGATTACGGCATCTTAAAATGGGCGTTAGTTGAAAAAATGCACATATCTTTAAAGTGTGGCTAGTTTTTAGCATTTTAACAAATGTGTTGGGTTTTTAGCGATAACGAGAGAAAAGATAGTTGACATAGATAGTTGATAGTTCACAGGTTGAGTGACATTAGTCAACTGTTTCTTCTTCAGTTAAAGTTCACAAGTTCTTTCATGAAGAAATAAGTGTATCGTGTATTTTTTCCGCCAAGTCTCACTGAACTTGAATAACAAGGCAACTACTTTACCCAAGACTTAATAAGCCTTTCTTAATTTTATGTTGTATAAGTGTCATAGAGTGTCATAATTAAAAAATGTTGCCCATGATTAAAACTATAAATGTAGATTCAGTGATAGAAACAATTTAAAAGATGTGTTTCCTATGCCCCAGG
>NJDD01000972.1:17852-28372 GCA_002245505.1 Calephelis nemesis | reverse complement strand
CGAGCTCGCCGGGCCAGTACTGGCCGCACTTGACGCGCCCGCGCTCCACCGTGCGCGTCGTCATCACTATCACCAGACTGTTTTGCTCCCACACCATGCGCCAGAAGTCACCGTATGTCTTTGGTAGTGGACCTGCGTCAGATACGTCACACTTCAGGTCTAACTTACATTAACCTAACATCACCCAAGACCAATCTTTAAAAAAGAGTGTGTGTGACTGTGCACGTAAGAAGTTATACTTTTTTGGCGTAACAATCCAAAAATACCAAATAATAACACAACGCATACATACATAAATGTCATGCAACAATAATTAAAAATCTTAAAATATAATTAAAAATAAAAAAGTTCCCAACTAACTTCAGGGTGTTGCTTTTGACTGTCACATTTATGTGTCGGTGTGCGCGCGCATCGTAAAAATTCACACTCATCATTTTTCCCAATCGAAGTATAACTTCAAATGCTCAAAGGCTACATACAGGAAAGCGACGGCTAGAATTGAAACTACATAAATGACCTTTCGCTGCTACGAAAATAGCAGCATGGCACGTCTATTTTCTAGAAAACGCAAACAACATTAATTCAGGGAAAGCAGGAAATTTCTCATTTTCTTCGAACTAGCTGTTGTAAAGTTGATGACGTCATTATTTTCTTAACGAACAAGCTATAAATAAGACTGCGCCAACATTGTTATATCTTCAGCTGCTTGCTGTCAAAACTGTTCATCCGACATACCCTGTTAGTAGTGAAATTTCTTTCTTTAGTAGATTCACACGGGGTATTCATTAGAGGTAATTTTGTTACGCGCACAACCACTCAACTAATTTTAAGTTATCGCTATATTCGTTCGTTTAGTTATGGAAAGAGACAAAACCGGAGACCGGAAAAGAGAGACCGGCCTCTGGTTGGCAACGCACCATTACCACCTTTGGTATCTCTAGGCGACGGGAATTCCTTACCATCAGGAAATCCGTCTGCTTGTTTGTCTTCCAATGTTATAAAAAAAATTGTTGTGGTGCTGTCAGATTAGTTTGTATGCGACATTTCAACACGCTTTCTTTCTTTAGTTTTTGGCATTCGTGTTAGCGTTTTGCCGTTAGTCAAGTAGAAATTTGCATCAAGTTAACCGATTTAAAATTAGTCACAAGTCTTCAATAAAAGTCATGTTAGGGTCTTGAGTAAAGCGGTGGCCTCATTACTCAAGCTCATAGGTTTAAAATTTGGGATTTTTGGAGTTCACCGAGATTTCGGTGATTCTGCCAATGACGAGGAACTTAAAGTAATTTATTACACGAAAAAGAATTTCCCGAGTTGACATGTCCTGAGAAATCTAGACTGACATATCTAAAATGTACCATCTTTTTTCTATTTATGTGTTATTTAGTGGTATGTAGCAATGTAGTGCTAGCAATACACTTAAAATTTGTTTATTTTGTGCTCAAGGTTTACCAACAGTATAAGTTTGCCAAATAAAACGAAATTTGGTGGCAACGACTGTGTCAAGAGATGAGGCAGTCAAACAATAGAATCTAAAAATTCTAACTTTGGAATTTAGTACAATTGAATTGTATCCACAGTCTTTTAAAGTGAAACTCTTGTACTTTTCCACATTCAAACACACATATCTTCAAGCCGAATTGCTTACCGGGTAGACCGAGAGTGTCAAGTGTCAAATATCACGATCATTGAAGACCTGCCTGGTTTCCTACATACTCATTTCCCTTTTTTTACAAACGCGCCGGTTTCCGGTTTTGGTACTTTTCATTTACCACTGTACATTTTATTTAACACTTTATACAGCACTTTAGTCAACCGGCTTCACTTTTTAAAACATCATCAATTCCTTACAACAAAAGATAAATAACTCTGTTTCATTTAAACGAGTATCACTTAAAGTGTTAAATAGTATTGTGGAAAAGTACATGAGTTTACTTTAAAAGAGCGTTCAATCAATATATTTTTTTTAGATATAGATACTCTATCCCTTTTAATACTCAAAGAAAAATCTATATTAAAAGATACATAACTTTGTTTCATTTAAATAAGAACCACATAAAGTGTTAATAGTATTGTGGAAAAGTAAAAGACTGTACTTTAAAAGAGTATGCAATCAATATTTTTTTAAGATTGTGCTATCAATTAATGTTGACATATAGATATTTACTCTATCCCTTTTCGATACAAAAAGAAATATCTATTTCTATTAATACATTTCAATCTAAAAGTGGACTTGTTCAAATGTTACAAGTCATAACATTTCCAATCCATTTGAACGTTCCATTCGCTGCACCAATCAGTTCGTTGAATACAATTTTGCAAGAACATTTCAATGAAACTTTGTACCTCGCCCACGCTGTATGGAAATTACAAATAACCGCAAGTTCTATTATTAAACCAAACGAGTGAGGTGAACTTGGTACAGTTTCTCGGAAAAGTATTGTGTTGACCATTTTCACTTGGCACGACGCCAACCACTGGGAAAATTTTAAGCTCTGTATGTTTCAGGGAAAGTTGAAACGGTTTCACTCGGTATCAAAGGATTTAAGTTTTTAAATACATAAAAAGAAACGTTCGCTTTTATTAGAAACAGGAGATACAGAGAGAATCGTCTGTGGGAGACTACCTATAAGTTTTAATCAAAATGTAATTACTACTACTTATTCAAAACGCAATCACTGGTATTACTAACCTAGTACGTACGTGCGTAACTTACGAGAGTCACGTTACTTTACGGACGTAAGTTACATCAATATTATTTCTTAACAAAATATATTACTTTCTCGCCATGAGACCGATTTTGATAAAACATCTGAGGAAACATCTGGGGAACCCTAAAGTTAAATTTGTAAAAACTGATTTAATACTATGATCGCCTCTGTGGTTCGGCATTAGCGTTGGCTATGTAGTTAAGATTCCGGGTTTGATTTCCGTGTCGGAAACTTCAATCTATATATGTGAAAGAAAGTGG
The DNA here is from genome assembly GCA_002245505.1 of Calephelis nemesis. Classification (NCBI taxonomy): domain Eukaryota; kingdom Metazoa; phylum Arthropoda; class Insecta; order Lepidoptera; family Riodinidae; genus Calephelis; species Calephelis nemesis. Next base: position 25,404 of record NJDD01000972.1, on the reverse strand, counting down.
TGTTAGTTACACTATTTATAACTCAAGAACGGCTGAACCGATTAGGCTGCAAATTGGTGGAGAGGTAGCTTAGAACCGGGAGAAGGACATAGGATACTTTTTATTCTGTTCAATTGTGAGGAAACTGGGAAAAACAACATTTTAATTTTTCCCATACAAACTGAATGGGCGGAACGAAGTTCGCGGGAACAGCTAGTTTTTTTTAATAAAAACAACTTTGCCCGAGATTGGGTGAGTGCTCTATCTTTCTATTGTATCGCCAAGGAATTCGTAGCCTCTTGCACTTTTGCCTACTTTAAGGAGATATGTAAGCGTCATCACTACATATTATGAAAATCACTTCCTCCGTCCCTATGTCCGTTTGTATGATTAAATCTTTAAAACTACGGAACGGATTTTGATGCGGTTTCTTTTAACAAAGTGATTGAAGGGAAAAGTTTAAATGTATATTTGGTACCCGTACGAAACCGGGGCTGGTCGCTTGTGAACAACAAATAAACAGACAAAAGTAACATAAATTATTAAGAGGCAAGAAGTGTCCTCGTAACCTTTTCCAATTTCTCGGACTGAGTGCTCCGCGCACCTCCGTTCGATGACATCGTAAAAAACCTAGCGTTCAACAACGCAAAAGACACTACTAAGAAATTAAAAAAACCAGATTAGCTTACTCCCTATAATTTATATGAAATAGTCTATTCAATTTATATTTTGTACAAAGGGCCGATGTCGTCCCGAAGGGCAGCGCGGCGAAACTGAATTAAATTTACCGAAATAATTAAATTACCCTACAGCTGTATTGAAGCATATTGAGGTCAAATTATTGGCCGTAAGAAGGTTATTCAAGATCATAATTAAACTTACTTAAAAAATATATGACCAAACTATTTAAAAATACGCAAATTACGCGTCACGTTGTTTTTCCACGATAGACTCCTAAACTATTTTAGTCTATAGTCAAATTTGCACACCGTGTGCAGTTTGATCTACATTAAAAGATTGCTTATATCCCTATTTATTGCGGACGAAGTCGCGGGTAATAGCTAGTACTATATACAAAACATCGGATTTTAGTATGTACACAAGTACGCCAAGAATTAAATTTATTAAAGGCATTAATTAATTAAAGGCAGTATAATCTTTATTACACTTTAAGGTCTTCCACATACATTACGGATCTCTTAAAGGAATCCCGTTTCGAAATTTCGAAACAAAATGGCGCTCTATACAAATCTACTCAAATCCCGTAAGGAAAACTTAAGACTATTTGGTACGTTCATAGATTTGTCTGTGTTTTTTTCGAAACGGAATTTAAAATGTCTTTAGCGGGTTTAATACAGACTATAATATCAACTTAAGTCTTGAAGTGATTAGACTTAAGTCTTTTTATTGTAAAGTTAGTAAATACGGTAAGGCTAATATTAAAAATTTTAGTGTTTATAGGTGAGACGAATTTTTTACCATCTAAAATCCATCCATCCATCGGGATATCTGAGTTTTTGTTGATCTTTTTAAGTTATAACAAAAAATACAAAAGCAGAGACATGGTATAAAGGAAATCAAGCAACGAAAAAGAATTAAAAATATAAAGTAAGCTTTACCCTGTGTACATATGAAGGCGTTCTTCTGCTTGTAGCCGTCGACGTAGTTGGCGTTGATGTAGTCCGAGCTGGGGTCGTCCGGGTCGGCCTGCGACAGCAGCACGCGCGAGTGGTCGTAGCACAGCACGTCCGTGTAACGGTTCTTCGCCAGGTTGCTTGGCAGTCTGGAATCGTATCACACTGTATTTTTATTCAGATAAAACACTATTTCATGAACAATTTTTCCTGAGTCAAACGCCCTGAGTAGACACTGAAGTAATATATCTCAAAACGTTACAAATACTGCGATTTCATTGGTTAAAAGTGTTGCTTGGTTCGTCCCATACTATTCTTTTAACTTGAATGAACTATACTTGTCACGTGACTGCGTCATCTCGATTGATAATCTGTTTGATGCTCCGATAGTAGCGCAGTCTGCAGGAGCCAATGTAAAACATTCCAAAATCAACGACTACTTACAAATAATTAATTAATTAAAAAAACATTTTCCAGTGGAGTAAACTGTGAATCTATAAGATTCTGTAATCTCCTTGCACACACACAACAAAAATTAATCAAAATCGCTTCAGTCGTCTAGGAGCAGTTCAGCCATAGATGTAGAATGTACTACATACACACGCACAAAAGAAATATAGATATTATAAAGATAGATAACGTATAAGGACGAGTACACACTTGGCGTGATGAAAGGTGCCGTTGGGCGGGCGGGCCCGTATCTCCTCGTACTCGGCGGCGAGCCCGCGGCGGCCCAGCGCCCGCACCCGCGCCAGCAGCGCCGCCGGCGTCTCGCCCGCGCCGCCGCCGCCGCACTCCTCGTCCGACAGACCGGGGGACGCCTCGCCTGACGACCACGTGCCGCGGGCTATATATACAACGTACAACGAACATCATTACAGTATAGTGACTAATTGAATAACATAGACTGAACATTTTCCGGTTATTAAGGTAACATACAATTTTTTTTTATGACATTGAAAGGCAAACAAGCAGACGGATTTCCTGATGGTAAGAAATTCCCGCCGCCTAGAGACACCAAAGATGGTAATGGTGTGTTGCCAACCAGAGGCCGGGATGTTAGGCCTCGAGCAAAAGTAAGTTTACCGGCTACCTTACCCTCCGAACCGGAACACGTCGTGACGTTATGGCGGCAGGAATAGGTAAGGCGGTGGTACCAATCCGGGCGAGTCGCAGCGAAACTCTACCACCTAGTCAGATGTCACGGTGTTAGTGACGGGAAGCCTATGCTCGCCTTTTACGAACTGCCTGGCAAAGGAAGGCAGATGGTCTATTCTACAAAGGAGCCCGGACCAACACGGGGTAAATAAGGGGTAATATCTTAAGGGAGCTATCTGCTGTGATTAGGTGAGTGATACATCTTAGTTATATCGATAGTGATATAAAGAGACTTAATTACTTTAGCTTCAGTGACTTCGTATTTTAAACGCAGTAAAACTTGCTAACAAATTTCTATTTCCATTACAATTACTATTGTCAGTACAGGATGTTGCCCCGGGTCCGCTGAGTAGAATAAACTATCTGCCTCTGCCAGGCAGCTCATGAAAGTCGAGCACAGGTATATAATATAGGTTATTACCAACAAGACCACTGGTGGTATAGTACTGTGTAGCAATTTTCCCGGATACGGGTCCACCATCTTATCTATTCCTGCCGTCACTATGACTCTCGTCATGTTCCGTTCTAGAGAAAGAGTAGCCGGTAAACTTGCATAATTAGGCCTTCCATCTCGGCGTCTAGAAAGCGACTCACCTGTAACATCTATTGTGTCTGTAAACCACGGTTGTCTCTTACTATCAGGAGAGCCGTTCACTGTTGTTCACTGACCTCTAACATAAAAGAATCAGTCAAATTAAAAATTTCAGAGGACGCGGCCACAGGAATTTAGGTCGCCATTTTTTTTGACACAAATTAGTTTTTTATCTTTTGCTTTTAACCCTCTTAACTCGGGCCCAGATTGTAACTGGAAGGCTTTCTCTTTTATGCCAGCCCTTATTTAACCCTTAGCCCCGTTTATTCGCAACATCGCTACATAGTATAAAACAAAGTAGCTTCCTCTGCTCCTATGTCCCTTTGTATGCTTAAATCTTTAAAACTACGCAACGGATTCTGATGCGGTTTTTTTTTTGGACAAAGTTATTGAAGAGGAAGATTATTATGTATATTTTATACGCGTGCGAAGGCGAGGCGGGCCGCTAGTTAAACATAAAACATTTAAGTGCGTAATACTATGGAAATTGCAGATTTATTTTTCACATTTTAACAATAACTGCTTTACATTTCAAAGATACGTGGGTCTAAATTAATATGAACATGGTTATATAATTTGGAGCGCAAGAATTAAAATATAATTATTAATATCAGAGTTAAAATTTTTAGTATAATATTAAACGTGGCTATCGAAACGTTATTAATATGTTTCTGAATTTCGTATCATTTCATATTCATTACAAATTTACGTAAAATATATTTGCTTTTCGTTTTTATATCGTTAATAGATCAAGAATTTATTTAAAAAATAAATAACCCATGACAAAACCGACATGTAATATAGCTAAGAAACGTTTTGATCCTCGCGACGCGCGTCAACTTATCAACATAAAAAACTGCACCGAAATTAGTCCATCCAATCAAACGTTATATTGCCATAGGCAAACTCATACACAAACACGACAAAATGATAACATGCTATTTTTTCCGTCGGGGCCCAAAAAGAATCTTCATAATTTATGACTATTTTTTCCTCATAACAATTTATTTGTTTCTATATGGTTTTCTTGCAGAAGAGGGATAAAAATCAGCTTACTTTTCAAATCTCAGAGCGAAAGAAAGATATCAAACAAGTATATTGTTCTTAAATGCCACGAAAACGGAATATACATACAATTACACGAATTTATTAGTAGATTTAGTAGAACAAGCGACAACTTTGGATATCAACAACAATAGAGTTTGGTACAGGTACTCTATAACCTGAAAGACAAAGGTAACTTATAGACTCCTATTAAAATGTTACTACTAATAGGGATGTTATTTATTACACATACACATGTTTCTTTGTAAGTATCTTTACGCCCAAATCAACGAAGACGTAGGCAGTGGCACAACTAGGACACCCACGACCAGCCGAAAATACTAAGCCCACAATGTGATAGGTGGCAAGCCTATCGCCAGCTGAGCACATATTCAATCCCGGGTAACTTTTTTTTTACAAAAAAATAGAAAATACACATTTTCGATTTTTTTTATTGTCCGACCCGGGGACATCTTTGTCTTTGCCATTGGGCCGGCTACCCTGTGTAGAATAGACCATCGGCCTTTTTGTCTAGCAGCTCGCAAGAGGCGATTACTTTTAGGTTAGAGGGATATATATGTATATGAACCTGTAAGAGCAAGGATGGTAAGGTACTGTGTAGCAACCTGTCCTGGTACCTGGGACTGCCTTACAGCCGCCATAATAACATTGACATGATCCAATCCAAAGGGTTACGATGCAAGTAATCTTGGGTATTAGACCTCATACTTTGGCCACGAGACAAAGGTGGTAGTTTTGTTGCGCACTCACTAAACTAATTTTGAGTCACTGTCTTCTTTCAACGAAAGAAAAAGAAAGAGACAAAACACTTTTAGCTCTGTCAAATTAGACCGTACACGTCATTTCTACAGACGTTTAAACTATTACTCGGAAAACGTCGATTAAAAACATCGCGATTTTATATGTTCGGACTAATCTGACGTGTCTAAAAAGTTCTATCTCTTTTGTTTTTGTTCCACTTAAAAAAGATAGCATGCATCTAAAATAAGTTTAGTTTGTGAACAGCAGAACTACCACCAGAGACGCACTTATAACATCTATGGTGTATATGGGTCACGGATGTTCACAGCTTCAGAAAAGCCATGTGCTATCTTATCCCATAAAAAAGTAAGCATATCATAAAAAATACATACAGAACAATAAGCAAAATTCGAACGGAAGGAAAAATACAATATACATGTTTGCCGCGGAACAACTATAAAACTGTGTGGAAATGTTTTACGAGTTTGAATAAAATTAAAAGCTTATGTCAGAACATTTCGTGCTTACTTCGCGCGAAATATGTGTATGTACGTATACATTACATTAATGTCGAAACGTAATTCATTCTTTTATTATTGTTAAACAAATGACTTTCTGCTAATATACGTCATCTAAAAATCAAGCGCAGTAAAACTGCAAAAACAGACGTAAACTATTGGTACCAGGTCGCGGTTTGACAATTCTTTTTTGAAAGATAGAATAGAATAACTCTTTATTGTGCACCAAAATACTTAAAAAATAAATACATTAAAAGAAACTTAAAAACCAAGTGATACACAAAGGCGGCCTTATCGCCAAAACAGCTATCTCTTCCAGGCAACCTTGTGTTGTGAAGACGTAATAAAATAAATTTTGCACAATGGTGCTCTTAATAGGTACTTACACAAAAAATAAATATAACACATGCAATATCAATCGCAATATAATTATTTTAAAATAAAGAAAAAAAAAGGAATAAACAGAATTACTTTAATCGAGTCATATTGAACGTAGAAAGTAAATGATCCGAAATAACATACCTAGTAAAGTAGTAGTAGATAAAACATAAATTTTGTCAACATGCTACGAGTATTTTTTGAGTTATACCTACTTAACAATGCATAATTTTTTTGTATTGACGACGTCATAAATGACGATGACTCTACCATTACTCAGATCATGATATTGATCGGATTGTGGCCAATCCTTTTAAAAAAGAATCTTCAAAATCGGTTATCTATTGCCTGAGTAATCACGTAACAAACCTACAAAAAAATCACAATCACATTGAGAACCTCCCCTGTTTTAAAATGAGTTAAAAAAGTAAAGGTGCGTTGGCGTCTTGAAGCTAGGATGCTTTAATCTTTTGTGCGACGCTTGAGTATTGTTCAAAATCAAAACATGTCGATGCGGTTACAGATAACAATTTTAGCATTCGCACCACCATAAGCCTTAAGACTACAGGAGTAAGGCGAAGGTTAAATTGGGCAAGTTGACCTACCACTCAGTCATAGACACAGTGTTTATGAAAAAACTGCATAAGGATCATTTAGTCAGATCAAGAAACTTTAGCCCGTAGACTTTAGTCCAGAGGTGGAGAGACTTATCCACATAGACCAAGTTGCTTGAATGGAAGAGCGAAATAACTTCAGAATGTGGATGAAGCGACATGCAGCTAGTGTTGGATAAAAAAACGACGAGTTGCACTCGTTGAGTGCCGGCAGAAGTGAAAACTTGAATATTAAAATTGTGCATTTTTGATATTTTATTCATCTTTCTTGTATAACGAAGTCGATTGAAAATGTAATACCACCAAACTGTGATCCAATCAAAACAGCTCAATAAATTACCAATGCTTGTTCTGTTAAGAAACTGACCCATTCACATTTTCGCAAAATATTTTTTTAATACACTTACGATTATTCATTGCAAATTTACATATCGGAATATATTTTTGACGAAAAGAAATCATAAATAAAACTGTCAAGTGTCAAGCAAACTGTCATAATTAAAGTGTCAAAATCGGTACCATAGAAATAGGAGTCGCCACCATTGACCTCTAAGTATATGGACATGAAATAGTTACCAATAAAGTCTGCCGCTGGCTACTCAATATGGCTGCCATTTGACATTACTAAGACTGTCCAAAAAACGTAAAGTATCGATATCGATACATAATCCATAATCTTAAAATCAAAAATTTTCATTAAACCCCCGACAAACCAACTTTTACGATAGTTACGTTTCCAACGATAAACACACACTATCGCACACATTTTGATGTGCTTCAGGCAAACTCCAAATATAATAAAACACAATACAGTCAACTTTTAAAAAGTATGATCAATCAGCAACTTCCCAGTTCTTTCATTAGTCAAAGTAT
>NJDD01000970.1:140755-156403 GCA_002245505.1 Calephelis nemesis | reverse complement strand
ACTTTATGTTTTTTGTGTATGTTTGTTTAGCGATTACTCGGCCAACAGACATCTGATTTTGATAGTTCTTTTTTAGAAAGATAGGTCATGATTCAATAGTGGTCCCATATAAGTTTTATCATGACCCGAATAGTGGTTTTTCAACTAATTTTTATTTTATTTTTATATTGGAAGGCAAACAAGCAGACTGATTTCCTGATGATAAGAAGTTCACGCCGCCTAGAGACAACAAAGGTGATTATGTTGCGTTGCCATCCTGATCTCCAGCAAAAGTAAGTTTACCGGCTACCTTACCTACCAAACTGGAACACGTCAACGGCAAGCAATAAATTTATTCCGGCAGGAATAGGTAAGGCGGTGGTACCAATCCGGGCGAGTCGCTGCGAAACTTTACCACCTAGTCAGATGTCACGGAGTTAGTGACGGTAATCCTATAATCGCCTTTTTACGAGCTACCTGGCAGAAAGGCAGAAGGTCTATTCTGCAAAGGAGCCCGGACCAACCGGGTTTCTAGCCGGTAAACCTGCTTTTGCTCGGGGCCTAAGTTGGCTACCCACGTTTACCACAAAGGCGGCATCTATAGACGGCGTGAATTTCTTACCATCTGAAATACGTCTGCTTGTTTGCATTCCAATATCTTAAAATAAAACTTAGAATTCGTTATGTTTCCCGAGGGGGCTGTAATTAAAATGGAAAAGATTTTTTTCTATAACACCTAGTTCCTTTTCAATAGATTTTGTGATAAAGGAGATATTACTTACAATGTTGTTGGTTATTATTAAAAAAAATACGTCTATAGCTAAAATTAATGTAACGCCTGTTTAAAATGTAATAGCAAAAAAATATTTCTTCAAAACTACAAAATAAGTGCAAACAATAAATAATTTGAGGCAATATTAACTTCAGAAATGGCGCAAAGCATGGCAGCTGTAAACAGGACAACGCAAGACGTACGCCAAAATCGGTACTATGGAGATTATAGACAGAAGCTACCAGTAGCACGTGGCACAGGAGCTTATGAAGTAAGGGCGTACCTGAAGCGGCCATTACTCTGGCCCATCGTATTGCGTCTAGACTTTAGTCTTTACCGTAAACTTACCTGCATAGAATGATGGCAAGTCTGAATGTGGCACATGTGGAAGTAACGGTAGATGAAAGATTTGCAAAACAGATGTTAAACGCGTATCTAGATAGACGTAGGCACCCAGGGAGACCTTGGTTGACATTAGACGTTCAAACCACTCGGGTTTATCCCAGGCTTATATGCGAAACCGGCAACTTTGAAAAGATAATGAGCGTGGAGGAAATTAGGCAGGTCTTCAAGGAGCGTGAGTCGTGGCACTTGGTGCTCGATACTTTCTGGGCTAGCTCTCTGGGGATTTCATTTGAAGATATATACGTATGCAAATGTAGGTATTTGCTTTACAAATTGTTTTTGGTTGGCAGGCAAAACACATCTCCCTGGTCGGCTAGTTCTGTCATATAAGTATATAGCGAAATTTTTATTTTTAAGATATTGGAGGGCACACAAGCAGACGGTAAGAAAAACTGATGGTAAAAAATTCATGCCGCCTAAAGACACCAAAGTTGGTAATGGTACGCTGTCAACCTGATGCCAGGATGTTAGGCTTCGAGCAAAAGTAAGTTTACCGGTTACCTTATCTTCAAAACCGGAACACGTCAACGGCAAGCACTAAAGCTATGGCTACAGGAATAAGTAAAGCGATGGTACCAATCCGGACGAGACACTACAAAACTCTACAACCTAGTCAGATGTCACGGTGTTAGTGACTCTAAGCCTACGCTCACCTTTTATGAGCTACCTGGCAGAAGGGAACACGGGGAAAAAGAATAAGATTTTACTACCTATCACTATGCCTACAAAGTACCTACCTATGCATAAAAAAATCCAATCAAATGCTCTCGGCTGAGTGTTGCCACAAACAGCTGGATACGAGATTATAGGTATTAGTGGAATCTGGCAATTGGATTTGATAAATTTTCCTGGTTCCAGCTTGCGCTGAACTTTTTCATGTGTAAATTGGATGAAAATGCAAAATTATTATCAGCTGATCTGATTATTGAACCGGAAGGTAGTAATCTACTGCAAGAAGTCTTGGTTGTACCTCTGCCTACCTCTTGGGGGTTACAGGTGTGAAGATTCTTTTTATATCACATTCGACTGACGTAATACAATATACACACAAATAAAATTTTCCGCTTTAACATCATTAACAAAAATAATTCTTGCTGCCAATAATTAAAAAATAATTTATTATGCTGTAAACATTATATAGTGTGTAGCTGTTTTCTCACAACTTCGTCAGCATAAAATTGATACGAGTTTCATACAAACGTTCATCCCCTATTGTAGTCCTTTGAGGGTTAATTTTTAAAAATAAAATTACTCTTATGTCGAAACTCTGAAAATTAGCCTATGTTTGGAACTTTAGTAAAAAAGAAAATAAGATTCTTCATGTTCATATCCCCGAAGAGATCGGGGAAGGTACAACCACGGCACCCACGACTAGCTGAAGACAGTAAGGCTCACAAGGTGACAAGCCTGGCCGGGCACACATCTAATCTCAAGCAACATTTTTATTATAAAATTGGAAAACCACATTTTTTTGTTACCCCACCCGGGAATCGAACCCGAGACCTCATGAAGTCAAGTCCCGTACCTGGATCGCTAGACTACAGAGACTTTAGCTTTAAATTTTATTTAAAACGACGAAGTGGTTTAGCCGTGATGGTCTTTGCATCAAAGACATACAGACAGACAGAATCATAGAAAGGCAGACTTTGCATCAAAGATAGACAGACAGAATCACAGATAGACAAAATCACAGACAGACAGACTTTTGCATCTATAATAGTAGTATGGTTTATTTTGTCTACACAAATAATACATGTTTTATTCGAACCGTAGCCATGAAGTTCAAATGTCAATAGTCCAACATTTTCAGAACTGCAACACATTTCTCATAATTATATTTATTTTACCTACTTGTTGTAAAATTATTAACTTACTGTGACGTTTTAAAACATTTTTTTTTATTTATGATTTCAAAATTAAATCGTCAGTATCACTCTTTCCTATTAAGTTGGTTTAATATTCATACTCACTAGCATTTTAACCGAGTTACAAAATGGAAGAGTTTACTTACAAATAATAGGTGGCAGTGACAAATAAAATACTATCACCAAAAAATTTAATTTTCAGACACAATAGGTCAAATACTTCGGCAAGATATCATGTAGGTATATCTTCGTCAGGTTACAGCGTCAAGTATTGCTAATGACAGTAGTATCTCTGTGATCTCTCTGATGCATGCTGCAGCAGTATGTATTTGTTATCCGGGGAGATTTGATGAGCATACAACCAAGGGCAATATTTTTTTCAATAGAACACTGCAGGTTACCTCTGCAACATTTCAGTGCGTGTGGGTATTATCAAACCTGGAACTTCTTTGTGGAAGTTCAAATTTTGAGGAAGGAACCAACTTAGCTCCTAGACAGCGCAGGAAGTTTATCTTCCAGGAGCTGTAGGGTTACTCTTGAATATCGATTTCTTGCAATTTGCAAATTGAAATTGTATATGTCTCTTTAGGTATGTATCTACTCTCGAGGACAATACTAGCGAAATGTTAACATTTAATTAAAAAAAAACCCGAAGAATCACATAAAATAATAGAGTGTTTATTAATGCGTTTGTTAATAATGTGCTAGTATTGTGTTCAAGCGTACCTAAAGTAACATAATATCTCGTCTGACACAAGTATAAAGTACACTCCCCAACAGAACCACTATCAATGCAAATTATTTCATATTCTAATACACGTACAGTTATACGCTGTATACGATCATTATATGCTTTGAAGATACAATATCTTTACGGCCACATTTCCGATACGGTAGGCAGAGGCACAACTAGGACACCCACGACTAGCGGAAGACATTAAATCCTACAATGTGATAGGTAGGAAGCCTATTGCCAACCGTGCAAATAAAATATGATTTATATTTTTTTTGCTGTCCGATCCGAGATCAATCCCGGGATATTTAGTAGATAAGTCCGAGGCCGGACCGCTAGACCACATAAGTGATATACAGTATCTTAAGATATTATTGGTCGGTATTCACCAGGAAGGCACTGCTGTCAAATGTACACCAAACCCAAATTATATTACGTTTCGATCGTGTGCATAGGACGTTTTATAACATTTTAAAATAGCACCATCTTTTGATTACTTTAAGAACTAAAATAAATGCCCAATGTCCAAAATCTAAATAGCACCTCAAGCATTTCACACTCAGCAGCTATAATGTAAAAATATACATTACAGCATGATACATCTCATTACATCTTTCTATAGAAATCGTCAGGAGACCACACACGACAGCTATAATATACTTTTCTACATCTTAGTATCTTAAGTTGCAGAAATATATTAAAATATAGGTACATTTATATTTTAATACATCTCAATACATCTCAGTACATCTCAATAGGTACATCTTAATGCATTTCACACACTACAGTTGTAATATACATTTCTAGATCTTAGTATCTTAAGTTGCAGGAAGATAACAAAATATACATTTATATTTCAATACACCTCAATACATCTTAATACATCTCAATATATTTCCTTTCCAACAGGATGTTCAAAAAGTTGCTAACAGACAGAGATCACATAATGGGTTTCATTAGCTTTCCATCCCTTTTACTCACGTTGGAAAAGAAAGTGGGAACTCATTTCCTGACGTTTGTTGGGTGTACTGTGTCCAATTCAAACATGTACAAACAGTCTGTCCATAGTCTGTCTGTTCCCTTCCATTTTTCGTGTTTCTGCTTTTGGCACATGTGGCGTACGTACAAAGTCAAAATCCAAATCATGTTCTGAAGAACTATCAAGAAAATCTAAAAGTAAGTTGTTTACTTACTAGATAGTAGTCTATAATAATATAATATAAAAATAAGAACAGCCTGTATAACAGATCAACATCTAAAATGTGCGTTAATCGGGACGTACCTACGCTAACGAAATAAATGAAAAATACATTACAATACCAGCTGTGTGTGTGTTATACTAATGTGATGTAAAGCTGTACATCCCTGGATGTAATGTACATTAATGTACATTATAGCTGCCGTGTGTGAAGGCCTTTATATGGATCACTATTTTACGCCGCCTCTTCACAATGGGCCATGATGTCCCATGACAGAATTTGCGATGATCGCCTTTTTGATTGCGCTACCGTCCACACAATCGAGCATAACTAACAATTAATATTTCTCTTTAACAAGAGATAACTCATTTATGCATTGGCAGTCGTACGAGACGGACGTCTCAACCTCTCTATATTTAATGTAAAAATTATATTGTAGCCATTTCCAGTAGGGTAGTATTGGGGCTTTTGTATTTCTCATTTTGCTTATGCGGTTTCGTAAAAGGCCATAATTATTGTGAACGAATTTTTGACCAAACATATTCAACAGATATGGCTCCAGCCGACTTCTTTCTCTTTCTTAAACTTAAATTACTACTTCGTGCCACCCATTTTTAATCGGTAGAAGACAAAAAAGAGAATTCGCGGTGAGAACTAAACTGAATTCCTGAAACATCATTACAAAAATGTTTAGATTTTGGAATTCAGAAAAAGCTTCTTATAAAGAGAAAACCTGGGAAAATAACATTGAAAATCAGTACTTTATTTTTTTCCCCTACTTACTGAACGGGAGGAACGAAGTTCGCCGGGACAACTAGTTCAAAATAATTATTTATTTTTTAATCAGGGGTTGCACTTGGTAACAGCTTGAAACTTGAATGTGTACCTACTCAATGAGCACCGTTCAACTGAGATTCCGAATTGAAAAAAAATGAACGTAAATAGGTATGACAGGTTGACGGAATTTCAATTCGATATTTTCCAAACGAAATTGCGTAATAGAATTCAAAATTCTGTTTGTATATGTCACACCACCCAGTAACGAATTGCAGCAACAGTGTCTGCAAATGTTCCGGCAAAATGGTAGGTATAGGGTGAGTAGTTCAACAGTTAACCACCCAATCTTTTGAATGATATAGCGGGGGGTTATTTATTCAAATTTTAAGTTTGTCCTTTTGGTTCAATACATTGATTTATTAGCTTCATAACTGCATTTGTAAAATGCCTTATTTGCTTATAGTTTTTTAAAGAAAAGAGGTTTTTTAAAAAATGGGCATTGGCTAACTGTGTCCATAGTATGGTACACTATTAATTATGGTGTGTTGTACAGTTAACCACGATTGTACACACTTAACTACATCTAGTAAAGAATTACGTCTTGTGATATTATAAAATATATTTTTTTATTATTTTCAATTTACAACTAATTAAGTTAGCTACAAAATAATGGTACGTTACCAGACTTAACATTTTTTCCATCTAAAACTAAATGCAATGTTAATTAATTACAAGTATTTCAAGTAAGTAACCAATTTCAATATTCAACTTCAAAAATTTAAATTTATTTTCTCAATGAATTACTTAGAAATCTTGAGTTTCTGTGGCGATTATTCTTTATCTAGCAGATCTTCGTATTTTTGGATCTTGAGGTTTTGTTCTTATAGGTGGCATGAATTCGAATAAAAAATAGAAATCGGTCATTGGGCGAGTCTACAAACTAAAGAAGGGGCTTCTGCATGTCCCCCGTTTTCATAATGTCGTTTTAATACGGCCCATCTGTAAAAAACGAAAAACGGGAGATTTAGCCACTCGTTAGTTCAGAGTTAGCCATGCTTAACTGTAGGACATGGTAATTGGCTAATTGTAGACCATCTCTTACTCGATGGATTTCATTTGTCGTAACTTTTAAATTATTTATACTTTCTACACAATTTATATGCTACAAAATTCACAAAGGAAATAATAATAGGATGATCATATTAAGATATATGTAGTAATTACCTGAAACTTTTGAAATGAAAAAATGTTTACCTTCTTTTTTAAATTTTTGAAGCTTATATTCACAAAACTTCTTGTTATACAACGGTAGCGCGCATGAGATCTTCACCGACTGATAGACGCGATTAGTTGCCGTATTTTCTCCAAAATATCTTGGTTTTAGGGAGCAGCAACGTCGCGTTTAGCAAATATGGCCATGGCTAATTGTGTAGAAGTGGCTAACTGTTGAACTACTCACCCTACCTATCCGTCTAGAATTCCCGGCTTCAGATCATAAACGTTTTTTATGTCACAGACAGCGAACAAGTACGCGGCTTTCCTGATGGTTAGAGATAACCACAGCATACTATAGATACTATAGATGGTATAGGTGCGTCGCTGTCCTGTGGCCGGGGTGTTATGCAACCAAGCTAAGTTTAGACAACGCGGATGGGGTGCAAGTCTACCGGCTACACTACCCTCCGGATCGAACATGATATTGTCATAGTTGCCAATGTAATACTTGCGAAATGGAAGTACCTAGGTACTGTTATCTTTTCTTGTTTGAATCATACACATATTTTCTTAGGTACTTATTAGCGAGATAAAGTACATTGTGATTACCTAGTTAGGTATATTCTCTTTTGTTGCACCTGTTAAAATTTTGGGGCAAATAATTCTTATTTCTTACCTTTTGTAATTGGTTTCGACTTTCGACTACTCGAACTCTTGAACTGACAACAAAAAAATCGTGTGCTTTGCTTAAATAATAAACTAAGTTGGTACTAGTATTGCCAGTAGCAGACAGTGAAATATAACATGACAAGTTAAAAAGTATCATTACAATATTTTTAATAGGTATGATGTGGACAACAAGAGTAACATTGCAAATGACGAAATGTGTCTGTTTTTTGTTAGGTACGCATTACGGCAAAACTATTGAATCGATTTTTATGAAGTTTTATATGCCTTAAGTTAAAGATCCCGGATCAAGAATTGGCTATATATTTTTTTTAGAAATCAACTTCCTAAAGAGTATGGTGAAAGTTTGTATTAAAATTATGTTAAGAAACATGTTAAAGTTAACTAAAAATTAATATGGACAAAGTACCTACCCCAGCAAATCCGAAGTAACTATTAGCTACGCTGACAAAGTCGCAGGTAAACAGCAAATAGGTAACATTAATCATTATTTAGTACTAAATAATAATGTGATTTCATACACATACTAGATACCTACATTACAAAAAAATACTATTTTTTTCATTAAGGTAGTAGTTCGTTTTTACTACTATAAAAGACCATTGCCGCCAACCTTTACCAACTTATAAAAATTAATACTTATGCTATTTTTTAGCTTTCACAAGTTATATTTACTGTTTTCAAAAAAGTGGTTTTGTATCTGTGTATTTGATATTGATCAATATTGAAATGCAAGAATAGATTAGTGTCTGAGAGTCGAGTGGTTGCGTTTTAGGAGTTGAAACTTAATTTGAATAAACCGCTACAATAAAACCACCAGCTACAAAAATGGAGGGTTGGTGCTCTAACACCACCAGTTTTAGTGCAAAATCCACTGAGTGGGCAACACTGAATAAAACAATAACGGTAATTTAAATAAGCTTTCAGCTCTTTGAAATTGCTTCTATGCTAATTATATTTTATTGAATTTAATAAAATATAAATATTAGATATTTAAAATGTGTATATAAATCAAAAAACACATTGCAATTTTTTTACTGTTTTATATCCCTACAATAAATAATTATTTTCGCGGGATTGGTTGATTGATCGGGATGATTGCGGGACCGCCGCAACGATTAAGAAAACGAAAATCGGAATTCGGACTGGACCAATCATTATCACTAGAGATGTACTTTATCAAATTAAAATCGATTTTAATCGGCTTAAATTGAATTACGGGCTTGGACTCGATACGCTAACTGGGCAACTCAAAGTGTCTTGATTCAAATTTCCAATAATGGAGTCGCCATAAAACACATTGATAATGATTCTGCTATTCTGTATTGTCATGTCAGTCATGCTGTATTTTTTAAATGAAACAGAAACAAAAGAGATGGAACATTTTAGTTATGTCAATTAGTCCGGACATGTCAACTTGTGATGTTTTTAATCATCATTTTCCAAGTGTTAGATTAAATGTCTGTCAAAATATCGTGTACAGTCTAATCTGACAGCAGTAGAAGTGTTTCGTCTTTTTCTATGACTTTCGTAGATAGGAGATAGCGATAGGTAATTAAAAATAATTTAGTTGGATGCAATCAAATGGAAGGAGCTGGTACTATAGATGGAGGCCCTGCCCAGAGTTGAGAACAGTACTCCATGTGGGGCCAAATTTGCCAAGCTTGCAGTACTGTCTTGCTTTACTGTACACACCAAATTATAAGAGGTTACTCTTGCCATTTAACTACGAAATTTACCATCACTCGAAATGTCAACGCTGAATATATAAATGTAGGACGTGGCAGTTAGGGAAAAGCTTTGAAATCGAGGAGATACGAGAAAGGGAGTTTTTCAGGCGGAAAAAGCGCCAGTGTAAACTTGTGTTTTTCTAGGGTTTCGGACAAAAGATTGTCAACTTCATACACAAGTAGGTTCAGACTCTCGATGACACGTTCCCGAGAAATATTAGGCCCGCCGAAGTATAAGGCTTTCCAATAGTGTCACCTGCATAGCAATTAGTGTTATTAATTTACAACATGTCATTGATATGCACAAAAAATACTGTAGAAGAACGCATACAGCATTTAGGAACATCATCAATGGCAGGCTTGGACTCCAATCACGCTCCGTCTAAAAAAGACCTTGATGCTACGCTCTTCCAAACAACTAGTGATCCAGTTGCATAATTTCTTAAGAAACAACAAACAGATAGTAGCGCATTGTGTCAAACTCGATCAAAGGCTTTTGCTGTATCCAAACTAACAGCCAATGATTCTCGCTTGCTTTAAACTGCTTGCGCTCATCGGCGTCGATCACGATGAAAACCTTATTGTCGATCATATTTGAACAGCTAGTGCTGCCTTTTTTAACTATTAACAGAAATTTGATTTTGTAAGAAAATGAACTTTTTGCCTGGTATTCTACCAAAAATACCCAAACTTCTTGTAAACGTACTCTTTCCTTACACTCTAAATCTTTTTTTAGGGTAAAACTTAATACACTCCTAACAAAGACATGTCACTTTTAATAAGTCTACAAACATTATTCACGGAGTATTAATAGATTAAATAACATGCTTTAAATATACCTAAAACAGCTGCCGCTAGTTCAGCAAAATCGTAGTCACCTTCTGTGGTCCCCATATTTTTTCGTCTGTAATGTTTTTATGGAATAGACGTCGAAGTCTTTCCACAGGCCACTTCAAAACAGATAAACTTATCAATTGTGGCAGTAAGTCGCTTCCTTCAGCTGCATCCTATCTGTTTCAGCTTAAGGATGGCACTGTAGGTACAAAAAAATTGAATAGCTTAAAAAGGATATTTGTAACAGTGAATTACTTAGTAATCGGAAACATAAATCAGCGTTTGATAATTCATTTTCATATTTCTTTGTCTACAATTATTTTGTAGAATAGACGATGAAAGACTTCCGCAGGTTAGATAACACGTTTCAAAAGACTGTATAGGTCATAACACATAATATCAGTCTCGGCTCTAAGCCACGTCCGTCAGTCGCGTCAGTTTAATTTGTTTTTAGTTTTACTATTTTGTCAAGGAAAGATCAATTTCAGACAACAATAAAATTGACTAACTACACTACACACACTACACTACAAAACATGCATCTATAGTTAAATAGTTAAAGTAACAACAAGCTGCTCATCTGGTATACAATTCAATCGATTTTCTGATTTCTTGTTAAAATCGATTTGTTTTTGAAACCCCTAGTAATCAGACCTTCAAATGACCTTTCGTCGTGTGCACATTCGCTAATGACAACTTTGACAGTTCAATTTATTCAGTAGCTGAAGAGAAGTGCCTGATGATAAACATTAATTAAAAAAAATGTGAGTATTTTTTTAATAATTTGATGTTTAATGTGTTTAAAAATGTAAAGCTGTGTAAAAGTACAAACAATACCAAAGTTTTTTGGGGTAAGTGGATGATGTAACATAGTTATAATGACAACTTTTACATAAAATTTCGAGAAATTCTAATTTTTATTTATCATTAATATTTCCTGTTTAATGGTCTATATTTTTTATTTCCATATCCCTATCCCTATTATCTTGTATTATGTTGTTTTCAAATTATTATGTCACACAAAATAATTTATATCTGGATATTAAAATTATTTTTTTTAGATTGCAAAAAAATAATGGATTATTTTTTCTAATGTTTGTGAAATTTAAGCACAGTTTTTGAATTGATAATTAATTTTATTACGACTATGTTTTTGAAATACACTAGCAAGTATTTAAATAATTTGGTACAGTTCCAATAATTAGTGAAAACAATAACCGTAGCCCTTTATTCCTGTAGTAAACTTAATACTTACGTCGTAATTTAGTGACCTCTCAAGGTCATGACCATTTCACATATTGTTATTAATAATTGTTTAAATTATTTTTTCAAATTATTTTCCTGAAGAATTTAATTAATAAGTTTAATTTGTAGGGTAATAATTTAAGTGTCTTTTTGTTTGAATATGTGCTGTAACTAATAAAAAAAGTGTTACTTTGCATAATTGCCAACACATATTTTCTCATTAAAGCAACATTTAATTACGAGTTAATACATAAATTACTCATGCTTATTAAATTAGTAAATACCCATCACTAGTAGGTATAGCTGATTATGTATCTGTTAATTTAAATTTAGAATGTCTGCACTGACTTGAATTTGTGACATTTTGTAAAGGTAAGTTTTTTGCTATTTTATAAACATGTCGAGTATAAAAACCTGTTTATTTTTTTAATATAACTATTTAACAAAATCAAACAAAATGCCACCAAAAGGAAAGAAAGGAAAGAAAGGTCGTGTTGCAGAGTCTGGGTGGAGGCCAGGTTTTGGTACTAAAGGTAAAACTAAAATGATGATATTTGAAATATTTGCTTGTATTGTTCCGATCCAGTTGTAGATTTATTATTATATAGACCCGTCACAAGTGCCTCTTGTAGGTTTATGTGAAATAAAGATGATTTATATTTATATATATAAATTAGGCATGGACTTCCAACCAAAATGTCCTCATATACACCTAATTATTAAAATATGTAAAGTTAATTGCATACCTATATAATACCATAGTATTTAAAAAAAAATTAATGCTTTGCAATTTGAGCTCAAGTTCACCCATAAATAGGGTGTGGTTTCTTTGGAAAGAATGACAGATGAAAGATTGACAAAGCAGATATACAATGCGAATGTGGATGGATGTAGGTACCTGGGGAGACCCAAGGCTGACATTTCACGATCAGATCAATCGGATGTTATCGGAGGGTGGTGTCAAAAGTCTCCGAAACCGGTGTGTTTGTATGAAAAGGGTAATGAATGTGAAGGAAGCAAGACAGGTTTGTCAGGATCGTGAGGTCTGGCACTCGTTACTCTCTGCCTACCCTGTAAGGGACTTGGCATGAAGATATGTATGTATGTATGTGTATAGTACTTTTAAACAATAGTGCTATAATAATAAATAGCTTTAAAACTATTTGTATCTTTGTAAATTTCATTAAATTACACAGAAGTTGCAAAGGTCTTTATATAATGGTAAACTCGACCCTATTGTTATAGATCATTAAATAATAATAATAAAATTGTGAAGAACATCATAAATTAATACATTATTATAAGCAAGAGAAAAATGTGTGTTTTGAACTTAGTACATAGTAAATGTTCAGTATATACATATACACATTTTTTCGTTTTCATATTTAAAAAAAAATTCACAAAATCTTAGTCAAGTGTTTTCAAGATCGAGGAGAAAGATTTCCATATGGAAAAGAATTGCTTTATCAGCATAGCTTGCACTGTAGGAATCATTAATGAGGGGTACATAAAGATTATTTATCTGTACCTTTGTACATATGAATAATATTGTATAAATTTTCTATGTTGTTCATTGGTTTGAAGTTTGTTCTGTATTTAAAAGGACTGTTGAGATAAGTTTTCTAGTTACATCATAACTTCCATTTAGCATTTATTGGAGTTTAACTATTGTTTATATTTTATCACCACTTACATCTATAATTGTTGCAAATCATACAATATTATGTAACTGGATAGTGTTCAGCAAATATGCTACATCTGTCCAAGAGTACATCTATGTACTTATAAAAACAAGTGTAAGGAACTTGCCAAGTCGACATGGCACAAAACTATTGTGTATCATCAGATTCTTTATTTTCCATGTAATGATACAAAATGGTCTCAGTAATCTTAATCCAAACAACAATTAGAGCATCTTAAGTATTTGAAGATATCGAATTAAAATACAATAAGAGATTTCACGTCTCAAATGTCGGCCATCATTTTTTAGCTTATTGACCGACACCACAGCAACCAACTTGAATAATTTTATTTAAAGGCAAAGACACTTGAGGCATGGAATTTATCAACAATCATTCAAGTCCATAACTAAAATGTATTTTGTATTTCTATGTTACAGTATGTGTTTGTTCACAATATCTAAAATGATAATTGTGTCAATAATTTCCTCATCAAAGATAGTTCAAAATACCAAATTTGTTAAATGATGAAAATAACACAAATAACAAGTGTTTGAAATTGTATGTAATTGATTACTTTACGGTTTTCATTACATCAATGTCATTGTTGACTGCCTGACACCTCGTTGGTCAAGTGGCTCTAGTGTACACTCCTAACTTCACCAACCAACCTCGAGGCACGGGTTCAATTTCCAACAGGGCAATTTGTCTGGGGAATATTTAAATGTCTCCATTTCTAGGTCTGGGTGTTCATTACTAGTAGAAAGAGAATAATAAGAAGGTTGTCAACACTAAAACCATTTGTTTTTGGTACAGTTTGTTTGACATTTCTCTATTTAAAAAAAACTTCTTTTAAATATTTACTTTTAACTTAGTATGCTATTTTGTACCTTTCATTATTACAAATGCTGATAGTATTGATATTGTTAAGGACTTGAGTGGTGAAGAATTACCCAAGTGTAAGAAGGACAACCTTCATTTATTGGTCAAGCATTGTGTTTGTATTGAAATCATTATCATTATTCATTTCTTTAATATTTATCTTTAATTTTGTTGTATTAATATACTGACATATCTTAAAATGAAGTATTTAAAACAATGTTTCTTTTTTATATTAACGGTGACATGTGACTTGTTATATCAAATGTAACCTGCTATTTCTTGCGTCATTCTAGTTTGCCCTTTGAATTCCCCAATTGTTTGGAACTTGAACCATGCCGTTCAACAATTATCTACACTTATGTGATAACACACAATATAACCTTTGACATTTTTAAATTTATTTAAATGTTATGTTCAACGGAGGTGTGTCTGCTCATGTTTATTTAAATGTTATAAATAATTCAAAATTCCTGTTCGGGTACAACATTTTAGAGCTAGATTTAAAGTTATTAATCTTGATTGCTGTTCACCTTGCAAACACGTCAAATCAGGATGGATGCTATTTTTTAAATTTGAAAGTCTAATTGTCTAATTTCATATGACTTTATGATAAGTATATAAATGACACAATCCTTATGCAACAAAATTAAATCACTTAACTAGATTATCAAAAATTAAACACTTGTTGAACATACATTTTACTAAACAGCTTTTGGTCAATACCAGCTAACATAGCCGGTAAGAAAGTAAGTAAAAAATTTGCCACAGGAGTTGTATTCTCAGTAGCTCAAATCGTTAGAGCATTTGGTGAATTGAGATAAAAGGGTTCAATTCCTGTCTAGCTCAGAAATTTTTCTTTGTTTAAAGTCTTTAGACCTCTAGGATCTAATAATAGATTCTCAACCAATAATATGTTACCATGTCAACATCCCTGTAAAGTATGTTATTGGTTGGATATAAATTTTAGGCAGTGCTTAGTTAAACATATGTCCAATTCTTTTTGTGATAATATGGTCTGTCAATTGGAACTATTTAGCTTGTGACTTTATGTATTTTGTTGTATGATACATTTTAAATAATTGTAACATTCAGTATAGCTCTTTTTGAAGGAGCTTAATGTGCCAGGATAGTAGCTCAGTGTTTAAAATTTAAGTTTAGTGAAAGGGACCAATTGAAGTGGATTTTTAGAACATTATGATAAAATTACATTATGACCAGGTTCCAGAAAGCTTAGGCCATTATGTTGGGCATCACAAAATTTACTTATTATCTATAATTCTGTGCGTCCTGTGAAAACTGATACATGTCGAAAATAACAACTTTACAGCAGAGTAGTTTTTGTGTTTAAAAAATTATAAAGATTGTTAGGTTCATTACTTTACAAAGTTAGTGACACAGTTTGTTTTTATATCTTTTTGGTTATAAGTTATTAAGTTTGTGATTAAATCTGTTAAATGTAAGAAGAGATATTGAAAAAGAACTGTTTGTTGTATCAAAACCCACCAATTGAATGATCGTGTACGTTGATTCTACATGAGTTGTATCACTTTACACATTGTATGAAGCATTGGTGAAAAGTGATGTTGTTGCATTGTTAAGTAGTTTATAAAGTAATTAATCAAATCCTGTTGAGCGCTATGAAACAA
>NJDD01000970.1:128534-140626 GCA_002245505.1 Calephelis nemesis | reverse complement strand
AGCGTTACTGGCAGATAAACTTTTGCATTTATAACATTAAGTATTGATTTACAATGGTTGTATAACTAGAAAAGAAGGAGTTTCAATGCCAATATTTTATGTAACTTCATTTCTCTGTCATCTATGAAAATCATACATCGTCATTAAATGTGGCATACACGTAGAGGTTAACTTGGATTAACGCATAGGATAGTTTCATTCCGAAAAAATGTTCCTGTGGGAGCCACTCGTTAACCACGCGGTAAACGCCGCGGGCAACAGTTATCCGGGCTCCTTTGTAGAATAGACCATTTGCCTTCCTTGCCAGGCAGTTCGTAAAAGGCGAGCATAGGCTTACCGTCACTAAAATCGTGACATCTGACTAGGTGGTAGAGCTTAGCAGTGTCGCGTCCGGATTGGTACCACCGCCTTACCTATTCCTGCCGCCATAACATCATGACGTGTTCCGGTTCGGAGGACAAGGTAGCCGGTAAACTTACTTTTGCTCGAGGCCTAACATCCCGACCTCAGGTTAACAACGCACCATTACCACCTTTGGTGTCTCTAGGCGGCGTGAATTTCTTACCATCAGGAAATCCATCTGCTTGTTTGCCTTCCCATATCATAAAAACCTCTGAAGGGTACTTAGACCACAGAACATTGAAATCAAAGTCGATTTTTTGCCGTTTGACATCATTTGAATTATTTGATTTACATGCGACAGGAATATTGTTTCGGAATAAAAACTGTTATACACACATATCTTCACGCGAAATCCCTTTCGAGGTGAACAGAGTATCGAGTGCCAAGCCTCACCGTCTTAGCAAAGCTGCCTTGCTTCCTCCACATTAATTATCCTTTACATACAAACACGCCGGTTTTGGAGACTTGACACCACCTTCGGATAACAGAACTATCCTACAAAAACTATCCTATGTGTTAATCCAAGTTAATCCCTCTATGTGTGTGCCAAATTTCATGAATATCGATTCAGCAGTTTTTGCGTGTAGAAGTAACATACAAACTTTCGTATTTACAATATTAAAAGGATTTAGGTATAAATTTCAGCTCCCATTCACCAATCCTCAAGCTCTTGTCGGTAGATATTACAAAAGGAAACCTCTTTAAAGATAATATTCCAATAAAACTATATTAGATAAGTTCCAATCTTTATTTGGTTTGACGAGATAATGCTCTTGTTATTTATCATAGCTTTACTGCTACGATGTCAATAAATATTCACCTTAAGTTATTTTTAACCGACATCAAAAAGAAGGATCTTCTTCTATACTTCTATATATTCTTCGTCATTTCTGTGGAGATTTTATAGGTAGTAGTAGAGTGCTATTTTTTTCCTGTCAGCGTCAGTGCTCGGCATCATCGTGTTACGTGCCACACATGTTGCACCACAGATGTTACAGGATTATCGCAAGATAATATCGTTATGTAATCCTGTAACATCTATGGTGTTTCTACGCAACTGTTGCCTTTGCAAGTTTGCTACTACCTACTTGCTCATTCGCTATCTTGTACCATTAAAGACTAATATATTACACGAGTCAATATATGGTACTGGTGGTACCAATCTGGGTGAGTCGCTGCAAGACTACCACCTAGTCAGACGTCACGGTGCTAGGACGGTGAGCTTATACTCGCCTTTTACGAGTGGTCTGGAAGGGAGGCAGATGGTCTGTTCTGTTTAGGAGCCCAGACCAATATGGGGATTTTTTTTTATTAAAAACCTCACATGTTTATTTTAGCTAGTGCACCACAGAATCACCACCAATGTTGAAACTAAACTAAAATTGCTAAAATTTTGTATAAGGCTTAACCCCATCCTCAGTTTGGCTCGATCTTTGGTATTATAAGCCTCAGTCCGGTTGTTTGCCTTGTAAAAAAATCTCTTTTCCCTAGGTACCATGGGAAAACGTCTTCAGGACATCGGCGTAGAGAACACAGAAGAGAACCGCCGCAAGTATCGTCAACTACTTTTCAGCACTGATCCTGTAAGTATTATGTTCGTTGGAAAATCTTGCGTAGTTGGCCTTGCAATACTGAAGTATAATCTCCATATACATGGTTACATGTAAACGATCAGCCAAATTTTAAGAGACTGGTCAGAATTTATTACACTTGAGATGTAAAAGTTATTAAAAATTAAAAAGAAACGGGTCAGAATCTATAACACTTTCGATGTAAAAGTTGTTAAAAATAAAAACAAAAAAAATGTATTTTTTTTATCCTGGGCATAAAATGGGATACTTTTTATCCTGGAATAATGCGTAGAAAAAAAATCTTAATTTTTCAGTTTTATCACGCGAAGACCGACATCCGCGCGGACGGAGTCTCCGGCGGAAGCTAGTTATACAATAAGTCTGTTATGCGAGTACAATAACTCTTTTGTAGGAGGCAGATACTTTAACTTTGGTTTGGTAATCAGTAACATAATTTTTAATTATTACTTACTAAAATCAAGCAAAACCTATCTACCTACTGCAAACAAAACTGATTTTAATAATAACTAAACCCATTTGTTACTAAATACTACTTTCTTTATACGCTTCTACCAAACACTAAAAGTCAAAAATATTTAGTTGTTATTTTATTAAGCTATAAACTTGTACTTCAATTAACAAAACCTGGTTTACTTAAAAGCGGCACTTAGATCGTAAATCTCTTTTCTAACCAGTGACAAAAATCTTATTAATATTTTATCGCCTCTATGGTCTAGCGGTTTAGTTGTTGGACTTGACTGCATAAAGTCCCGGGTTCGAATCCCGGGTCGGGCAACAAAAGAAAATTGGGTTTTTCCAATTTTCTAAAAAAAATCGTTGTTCGGGATTGGATATGTGTTTGGTTGGCGATAGGCTTGCCACCTATCACATTGTGGGATTTAGTGTCTTCGGCTAGTCGTGGGTGCCCTGGTTGTGCCTCTACTTACGTCTTCGGTGATATGGCCGTAAAGATAACATTTTTAGTGTGATTCCGCGCGGAGAAAGTTGCGTGCAACCGCTTGTGTTGATATAAAAATTCGAATCTCGAATATTTAAATACCAATCTATTCTCGTATCCTCAACACTAAGTGTTTCCTCAAAATAACTCCCGACGGTGGTCACGTATTACATTGTTGTATACAACACTTTAGATAAGTGACATTTGTCAAGGAATTTGCCTTTTCGACTTTGTGAACTGTCCGTATCTCTTCGGATGTTAACAGATTTATGAGTAACTAGCTGTCCCGGCGAACTTCGTACCGCCCGTTCAGTTTGTAAGGGAAAAATTAAAATGTTATTACGTTTCCGAACAAATGATGCTCGAATTTAATTAAGTAACCACGTTTCCGAACAAACGATACTCTTTCAATATAGTCAATGGCTGTGAATGACATTGACATTCGTTACGCGCGTTTTTTAAAGTGTGCAAAATTAAATGTATATTTTTCAATATTTCTGAGAGATTTTCTTAATATTTTTTTCCGTAAGAACCTTCTTCTAATAATAACAAATACAAAAGAAAAAGAATTAGTGAAATCGGTCCAGCCATTCACGCGTGATGCCGTGACCAAGGATAACGGGTTTCATTTTTATATTTATGAGTAATAGATAAACCCTGTAGCTACTAAATCTATTCCATGAATGTTTAGTTTATTAGTTAGCACCCTCCATTTAGTCGTACTTTTCAAAATTCGAAAATTATCAAATGTGAATCCATAACAGGCAGAGGCACTACCAAAGCACCCACGCCTGTCTGAAGACACTTAGATCCACGATGTGATAGGTGGCAAGCATATCGCCAACCGGGCATATATCCAATCCCGACCAAGGATCATATTATTAGACAATTGAAAAAATACATTTTTTAATCTTTTTTGTTGCCACACTCGGGACCCGTTACCTCAAGAAGTCAAGTCCGAAGCCGAACCGCTAGACCCCAGAGGCGATTATCATGTCTTTTTTATTACATTGTTATCGAAAATTGTCATTCTCAGAAAACACTTAAGTGACTTTCAGTCATCAATAATTTAAAACGTGACAGTAGTAAGATGGAAGAAGAGACAAAAAGTTGAGAAGAGAAATGAGAATGAGAAAAAAATGTTTCTCTTAAAATTATTTCAAGATATATCAAAGATGTTAATAACAAAAAAACTACAGATGTGGAGAAGATTTCTGTTTAAGCAATTACCTGTGCAACTATTGTAGCTACTTAGATTATTTAGAAAATCTAAAATTAGGCATTGGTGGTAATTTTGTTTTGCACTCACTAAACAAATTTTAGGTGATCGCTATCTTCTTTTAACCGTAAACGATAGAAATGGAAAGAGAAAATACATTAAGTGCCGTCAGATTAGTTTGGACATGACATTTCTACAGATTTGGAAAACTTAAAAATGACACAAGTTGATATGTTCAACTTCAAAAATTCAAAATTCAAAACTATTTATTTCTCTTACAAACAGTTTAACAAAATCTATATTCAAAACCAAATAACAAAGTAAGAGACTGGTGTTTGCAACTAGGCTACCCTGTGCGAGCAGATCACCAGGCCCCACTACAGATCACGGATACTATAATCTGACATGCTTAAAATGTTCCACCTCTTTTCTTTTATTTTGTTGGAAATGATAACATATACTTAAAATAAGTTTAGCTGGTGTTTAGTAAAGTTACTACCATAGGTTATGTTTCATAAAAAAAGTCAGTAGAAAAGTCAAGCCTAGCGCGAAACAGCAAGAATTTGCTGATATGTCTTTCCTATTTCAGGCTATATCTGAGAACATTTCTGGAGTTATCCTATTCCACGAGACTCTCTACCAGAAAACCGATGATGGAACTCCCCTCGTCTCCCTGTTAGAGAAACGCGGTATCATTCCAGGCATCAAGGTCGACAAAGGTGTCGTCCCACTCTTCGGATCTGAAGATGAATGCACCACACAGGGTGAGTAAGACAACACGAAGTACTCATAATAGAATTTAACATACAACAACAATTTTCAGTGGTTTCCTACTATAGAACTAAAGAACGAATTCCTCTTGTCTCGGATGCTTCTGCTTGGTAATAGCGGTATTACTTACTAACGTCAGTGTCGACAAAGGTATCTAACTGTTTGAATTTGAAAATGAATTTCCTATTATTTCTGACTACCATGACATTGCTGCATAGGCTTTCCGTCACTAACACCGAGACATTAGGGCTTCCAAATACCAGATTTTTTTAATACCGGTATCAATACCGTAAAAAAATTCAAAACCGGTATTACCGGAATACCGGTAGTATTCCAGTATTGAGGTAAAATTTAGTTTTTCTTTTACGAAAATTATTTTTAAGGAAAACACTTAATTAAAAACAAAGCTCATTAAAATTAACTTTTATCCTTAATAGCAAACCTAATAATCACAGAATCAGCTTATTTTTTTTATTACTTAGGATATTTCGAAGTTCAACCACAACTTCAATCATTCAAAGAACATTTTTTACAGTTATATCTACTTAGATATTTCGAAGTTCAACCACAACTTCAATCATTCAAAGAACATTTTTTACAGTTATATCTACTTATATTATACCTGCTGTTTATTGGCATCAAATCAGTCTTTGATATTTATAGAAACGTCCACTTAGTTTTTGTTGATTGATATTATGGCTAAAAAAATACTTCTATTTGCTTGCAGCCTTGCATGCTCTTCATAACAAACAAGACAGTTACTTAATTATATAAAAATAATTAAAATGTTACTTATCGATATTAACTAATAACTAACATAAAATGTTACTTCATTCTCCCTTGATGAGATATTTAAAAAAAGACACATTCAATTTGAGTGATTAACATAACAATATTAATTTGAATTTTACCCAACATATTTTTTTTTGAATTTTTATGTGTAATTTTAGTCTATAATGTTTTTGAGCTTTTTCTTCTTGAAAATAAGTTCTTAAAAAAGAGAGAGCAGCCACATTTTAATCTCCTCCCGCATAGATGTGCTTTTGTTTAGCTAACACCACGTAATCGTGTTAGACTTTAATATTAGTAACTTACTTCAGACCACTAATACCCCCGCTAGTTGTAAGAAAGAGAAGCGCTAGTCAGTCAAGAAAATAGCAAAAAATATTAAATATCTAATATTTATCTGATTATGTGATATTTTTTCGAAATAATTCTAAAATCACCTATAACGGTATTAATACCGGTACTGAGCAATACCGGGATCCCGGTATTGGAAGCCCTACGTGACATCCTACTAGGTGATAGTTTGGCAGCGACTCGCCCGGATTGGTACCACCTTTTTGGCCTTACCTATTCCTGCCGCCATAACATCAGTGCTTGCAGCCAGTAATCTTACTTTTGATCGAGGCGTAACATCCCGGCATCAGGTATGCAACGCACCGTAACCATCTTTAGTGTCTCTAGGCGGCATGAATTATAATCTGTGTTTGGTTTTTAATAATATTGGTTTGCTAATTATATTTTATCTGTGATGATGAAATTTCCCATTTTTATTGGTTCTGTAATCAGTATATTCAAAACTGGATTCTGTTGGTTAATTAGGTATAAATATATAATAAGATTTGATAAAATTTTAGTTACCTATCAAAGTTGTTTACGTGATTTTTTATCAAAAAGATAAATTGACGAGCCCCTAGTGGCAGGAGATTAAAATAATAATGACGAGGTTTTATCTCAAGTTGATATTTATCAAACATGCGAAAAACGTTTTCACTGTTACGAAGCTAAAATATCGGTTCTAGGGCTTGGCCATGACGCAATGTTGTTTCTATAATACAGTATGCCAATACAATTATCCTCCTCGTCAGTTCTCGCCTAACTCCTATCAACCGCGATGCTAGGGTTCGATTCCCGACGGGAGCAGGCAAATGTATGATGAACATTTAGATGTCTGCATCTCCGAGTCTGGGTCGGTTTGAATTCTGGTATCTATTTAGGTATTTTGTTGACTAACACCCATAACACAAGTATATCATTTGCTTACTTTCAGGAGATAGATTCAATTTGTATAAGAAAAAGAAAAAATTACATTTGTGACCAAGTCGCTACCTATTTGACCGCCTCGTTGGTCGAGTGGCTAACGTACACGCTTAACTACATCGACCAAAATGCGAGGCTCGGGTTCGATTCCCGACGGGGGCAGACATTTGTGTGATGAACATTTAGATGTCTGCATTTCCAGGACTGAGTGTTTATTAAATTTATTCTGGTATCTATTTAAGTATTTCTATGTATTAGTATCGTTGACTAACACCCATAACACAAGCATATAATTTGCTTACTTTGGGGTTAGATTCAATTCGTGTTATTTGTCCAGGGATATTTATTATTATTATTATCATCATTTATTTTCACTATCTCTTATTTTCTACATTTATATATTTAACATACCAAAATAATATTAAAAATATAAACATAAAAAAATATTTATTATTATTATTTGATATAGAGAGCACATTTAAATAACACTGCTTTATGGGCAGTGCACGCACATTTGCAAGTATCTGACTGTCATGTAATAATGGGTTGAACTGTCAGATATACAGTGGCTTAACCCTATGTTAAAAACCTACTTTTGCTTGACGCCTAACATCCCGGCCTCAGGTTGGCAACGCACCATTACCACCTTTGTTGTCTTTAGGCAACGCGACATGAATTTCTTACCATCAGGAAATCTGTCTGCTTGTTTGCCTTCCAATATCATAAAAAAATATCTTTGTCTTTGTCATTAAAAATTAGTTTTTAACATTTTTAGACTTGAATATGTATTTAAAATTCTAGGTCTTGATGACTTGGCCCAACGTTGCGCCCAGTACAAAAAAGATGGATGCCACTTCGCCAAGTGGCGTTGCGTTTTGAAGATCGGCCGCAACACACCTTCTTACCAGGCAATCTTGGAAAATGCCAATGTCCTGGCACGTTACGCTTCCATCTGCCAGAGCCAGCGCATTGTGCCAATCGTCGAGCCAGAAGTATTGCCTGATGGTAAGTTTTGGGATATATCTTTAAATGTTGTAATGTTTAGTCCTTCACCTTTCCACTTCTTCACTATAATTATCCTTTATAGAACTGCTGAGGTTCAATTCAAAGATATCCCTTGAAAATAAACTTCGCTCAAATCATCCTAAATAAAAAATCTCAAACTTTAGAAATGATCTATGTCTTGTAGACATTATACAGTGTCGAAACCGAGAGTTATTAAAATGTTTTTCTGTTCATTTTTAACGCAAAAGCTACTTTCATATTTTTTACCAAATGTGCAATTCTAGCTTAGTCCAGGGTAGCATTTAGGATACCATTTAACATTAAGAAAAAGTTTAGTTCCTCTAACAAACCACGAAAAATCACTTCAACATGTGTATCATGCCCCGTGACTTTGGGCAACATCTAGTAATAAATATACGAATTTTCTAAGCAGGAAAAGTCTATTAAGGCCAAAAAATGTAGAAGCGTCCTTACTGAACGTACTTATCCCAATTATTTTATCTGGAACACGTTTAATGGCTTTTTTATAACTGTATATTTGGAGTTAACATAAAATCACTTGTATTATATCTTACTACAATGCAATTTCGTTGTTCATAACACGAATTAACGCTTCCAAATCGGCGATAGAAAACTTGTGCATCTTTTACACAAACGTGAATTAGACATTTTTGTTCTTGTTCCTATAAACGGTCGTTGTGTTGACGTGACAACGTCTTATGATTCGATGGAGCTGGCTACACGCACCAAAAAACATGACTCATGCGGCGTTACCTCGCTCTGTGGCGTACCATTAAGGCTTGAAGTGCAAGCGAGAGCGCGGAACGAGCGACAAAGAGACAAAATTGGCCTCCGTTATTATGACGCTGCCACGTTCAACTATCGTCAGTAAACCGACTTTACAGACAACCACTTTTTATCGTGAAGCGCAAATCGTCAGTTGTTGTTTGACAGTTGCTGTGAATCATTTTATTTTTTTATGTCATTGGAAGGCAAACAAGCAGACGGATTTTCTGGTGGTAAGAAATTCCCGCCGCCTAGAGACACCAAAGGTGGTAATGGTGCGTTGCCAACCAGAGGCCGGGATGTTAGGCCCTGAGCAAAAGTAAGTTTACCTGCTACCTCACCCTCCGAACCGGAACACGTCTTGACGTTATGGCGGCAGGAATAGGTTAGGCGGTGGTACCAATCCGGGTGAGTCGCTGCGAAACTCTACCACCTAGTCAGATGTCACGGTGTTAGTGACGGCAAGCCTATGCTCGCCTTTTACGAGCTGCCTGGCACAGGAAGGCAGATGGTCTATTCTACAAAGGAGCTCGGACCAACACGGGGTAATCATATTACGTTTTTTAGTTTTCGTTTGTCTGTAGTCCGCTTCAGAGTCGACGACGTAAAAGGTTGATGCCAAATCACTAATACTATATTACACAGGGCAGGAAAATTATAAAAGTCTCAGATTACAGGTATTTGATGGTGACACAAAAACCAATGAACATGTAACCTGAGGCTTTCTTTTTACCGCCTGAGGTATGGTCTTTTGCCCAAAGGAGATGGAAAGTAGTAATTTTGTTTAGCTCAGAAAGAAGAAACATGTCACTATTATTATTATTATTATTAGAAAATAACGTTATTGTAAATCCTAAGGTGAACATGACCTGGACCGCGCTCAGAAGGTGACAGAAACTGTTCTGGCTGCAGTGTACAAAGCGCTGAACGACCACCATGTCTACTTGGAAGGAACTCTTCTCAAACCCAACATGGTATGTTTTAATATTTAACATTTATTTTTAAAGTAAAAAGTATCTTTACGTCTTTATCTCCGAAAAAGTCACAACCAGTGCACCCTCGATTAGCCAAGAACACTAAGAGCACAAATGTGACAGGTTGCAAACCTATCACCAGCTGTACACTTATACAATCCCGGACAACGTTGTTTTCAGTAGAAAACTGATATAACACATTTTCTTTTTGTTCCCGGGGATTGAAAGCAGAACTGCACGAAGTCAAGTCCAACAGTCGGACCGCAAGACCACAGAGCCGATTATAATGTTTTAGTGATACTTTTTTCTTCGGTTGCAGTTTATTTCTTCAATAGTTAGGCTCGGATTTGATCCCCATTTACGATAGGTGGCGTTCGCCACATTTATATGGTGAAACCGGCGNNCCCCGCCGAGTGTATTTTCTACGGCAGCACTTAAATGCAGTCAAAGAAAATATTAAAAAACTTAATGTTTATTTCTGAGATTGGATATTTAGATTGTCCTCCATTTCTAACTGCAGCTAGGTTATTAAAATAAGCCTTATTTTTTTAACATCCATGTCTTAAGTATGTGATTGGACTATTAAGGTCTAGACAAAAAAATAATATAAAAAGTGGCTGACCCGGCGGACTTCATTCTACTCGTTCAGTTTGTATGGGAAAAAAGTATTGTGTTTTCCCATTTTCCCGGTTTTTATCTTTATAAGAACCTTCTTCTGACAATAACTAAGACAACAATAAATAATTAGCCAAATCGGTTTAATCTTTCGGAAGTTATGCTTAGCAACACATTTAGCAATTCATTTTTATATTGTAGATTAACAGAAATTGTAGTTTGTATGTGAAATTCCAGGTGACAGCCGGCCAGTCGTGCAAGAAGACATACACACCGACGGACATCGGGCGCGCCACCGTCACAGCTCTACTGAGGACCGTGCCCGCTGCCGTACCCGGTGATTTTATAATACTTCGCTGTTTAAGTCGCCTCTGTGGTCTAGCGGTCCGGGTGTTGGACTTGACTGCACGAGGTCTCGGGTTCAAATCCCGGGTCGGCCAACAAAAAGAAAATTGGATTTTTCCAATTTTCTAATAAAATAAAAAAAAAATATTGGTCGGGATTGGAAATGTGCCCGGTTGGCGATAGGCTTGCCATTTATCACATTGTGGGACTTATTGTCTTCGGCTAGTCGTGGGTGCCCTGGTTGTGCCTCTGCCTACCTCTTCGGGGAAGTGGGCGTGAAGATACTTTTTTTACTTTTTTTTTCACTGTTTAAATACGCTCCTAGTATAATTAGATATACAATAAGATTTTAAACTTTACTTAACTTAAACTGCGGGAGCGAGCTGTAACTTTTGGCAGGAGGATCTACTGACAGATGAGCCTGTCAACTCTCCCTCTAATTCTTCTGTTTTGAACGTCCTTGTCAATATCATTTCTAGGCACCATATCTATATTTCACTATATTTCTGAGTATCCCGTATAAATAATTAAAAATGTTAGATATACAATATCGATATTCTTGTTCTGCAATAATCCGACTCTTTCAGAAGGGTTAAGTTTTTCGAGATCATGTATGTTTGTTCCATGCTACAGCCAGGGCAGCTTGAATGATTTTAGAGTATGAGGTAGATCGTTAGATCCTTTTAATGTCGCTAGTGACTCTGAGTACATAAAAATAAACAAAATGGTGTTGTTTTTTTTATGATATTGGAAGGCAAACAAGCAGACGGATTTCCTGATGGTAAGAAATTCACGCCGCCTAGAGCCACCAAAGGTGGTAATGGCGCGTTGCCAACCTGAGGCCGGGATGTTAGGCCTCGAGCAAAAGTAAGTATACCGGCTACCTTACACTCCAAACCGGAACACGTCATGACGTTATGGCGGCAGGAATAGGTAAGGCGGTGGTACCAATCCGGGCGAGTCGCTGCTAAACTCTACCACCTAGAAAAAATGTTGCGTGCTTTAAATAAGCCCGTCCCAGCTTTGTACTGACGGACAACCTTCTCAGTTATTATACTTATAAACCTTAGTCTCTATCGATTTACGTAGCTTTGAAGATCTAAGCATAAATAGGGACAGCCATCGGAAAGCATCTTTGTTTTATACTGTGTAGTGGTTATTTATCTGGTGTAAGTGTCCTATAAACGCAAATCTTCACATTGTATTCTTTCGTTCTGTGCAGTTGGGTTTTCATATTTCATCCATGCGCTTGTTTATAACAATTCCAGGAGTCACATTCCTCTCTGGTGGTCAATCTGAGGAGGAGGCTTCAGTTAACCTGAACGCCATCAACACGGTGGACCTCAAGAGACCCTGGGCCCTGACCTTCAGCTACGGCAGAGCTCTGCAGGCCTCCGTACTCC
>NJDD01000970.1:114331-127246 GCA_002245505.1 Calephelis nemesis | reverse complement strand
TATATAATACCTGGTTGTAGTATTATATCGTCACATTGCTATAATTAATATCCAATCAAAACAATAATTTTGATCGTTTCCATTACACGTATTAGGTATATGGTCTTTTATGAATAGTATTTTGGTATTTGCTCTCCTAGTAGTATAGATAGAGTAGTTGAATTATTTACTAATTTGTTTTCATTAGATTGCATGTCTTTGTGACTAAAATATCAATAGAATCAAAACGATTTCAGTTTTATATTCATAAAAATAAGATTTTCAATTCATTTTAAATTCTATTATTTAATTACTAAATATACGGCCGCTTTCGAGAGATGTCAATTAACATTTAGTATGTCGTTAAGTGACAATTTTGTATTGAAAATGTCGACTTAATGACTGATTAAATGATAATTGATTGACTCAGAGAGTGCGGCTGTAATAATCAAGTAGATAATTGAAATTGTTTTGATGGATTGGCTTACACAAGATAAGGCATTTAAAAAGGCCCTTTTGATATTATGTGTTTGACTTCAAAATTATAATAGAAACGATGACAATTACAACGTAAATTATTACAATGTATCTATGTAAATAATTGACTTATTTAAATGGGCGTTAATGAGATTTTAAATATCTCGAAATGAGAGACATATAAATTATTAGACAGAGATGGCGCTACTAAACGTTGACGTCATTTCTTTGTACTGTAATTTTAATACGCCTACCTTACCATTATTTTTACATTGTATAATAAACACCACAAAAACAGTCTTTTACTTTATGTAACAAAAAATATAATTTTACATATCACAAGGGCCTTAATACCTAATCGTATGTAATATGCATGCTTCTTAGATCAGTATTAACTAGTTATTAATTTTTTTCCACAATCTCGCCGCATTGCATCAACAACGACGCTGTACTTCGTCTAACCTGCATACCGACCATATTCTACCATAATTCTACCACTATCAGGCTAACGGCCTAGCCTGCACCGGGAAATACGTCGCCGGCTCAATTCCTTCTCTAGCCTCTACAAAATCTAATTTCGTTAAATCTCACGCTTACTGATTTCCTTTTTTTAATAAGTTTATAAAACAAAGTTATATAAAATATATTTTAAAGTTTGTTTGTTGGTTACTCTTTAAAGCTACTAAAAAGTATTTAATATAATATATCCTGAAACATGTTCCTAAAGGATGAAATTAGACCTTATACTTTAATAAAAGAAATCGTTAGTGAAGCTAAAAATTTTCGATTTTTCTCGAATTAAATTCTTTATGCATAAAAATCAATATATCTAAAAGAGAATAACTAATAAATGATATCGATAAGCGAAAGTGTATATTTTTAATATTATATAAATTATGTCAAATATTTGAAAAGTCATTTTAAAAGGTATTACTTTTTACTAATCATGTATTTGTGCATTTTGTTCTTTTCGTTATCTAATTTTCACATACGTAGATTTTATGCGACTACAAAAAAAACTATGATTTATCGGTCGTCCATAAATTCGGTTCAAATTGTCGTTAAACTACGTTTATCTCTTTTGTAAAAAAACACTAACGACCGTCATTTTTTTTTAAATTGCTAATTTTTTGCTAACCTCAATTTTATATAATATACTAGTATATTACATACTTCGGTGTATTTTGCAATTAATGCATTGTCTCAGGTATATTTTTTCTGTAGTCGCATCGTAGATTATTTAACCCCTATGTTCAATTAACTCCAGCCGATGAAAGTGATATATCAAACAATTTTATGTCACAAAAACTAAAAAATATGTAATCGTTACATATGTATTAAAACATATGACATCATCAGCTTGTCACATTTTTTTGTCAAAAATTTGTATTAGTATAAAATTTTTCATATTAATTTGTGAATTTGATGGATTTTGAATCACTTTTGTCGACTTTTTATATAAAACATTACAAGCTTATTCACTATAATTAGATATATATTTTTTTATACAAGTCACAAAAAATAATTGAATTGATTTCTTGATTGTTACATTTTTTGACGGCACTTTTAATTTATATTGAATAAGCGATTAAAAACTGTAATATTCATAGCTTTTTAATTAATGAAATAATGGCACATAATATAATCTTGCCTATTACTAGTAAAAAAAATACATCACACGATAATTCGAAATTATTTTTTGGGAATTATATTTTTATAATTTGTAGTAAGATGTCTGTTACTTATTAAAAAAATATATGATACATGTTAATAAAATGAAATCATGATAAAAAAAGATTCCAATATTTATGAAAATTACAGTTACGATATATCGTAAATTAGTAATCCTATATGTGCTTTTGTTGTCTGTTGCACTAATATAAAATGCGTTGCTACATTTACTGACATGTTTTTGTTTTAATAAAGTATATTAATATATCGTTTTTTATTGCGCTTTTTACCTTAAGACCTTATTCGGACGTTCGTTAAAAATATCGCATGTTAAAAACGCTAGCATATAGGTAACCTTTTTTTAATTTAACAACCGATTTTCGAACATAACTAAATTTATTTAAAATTTAAAAAATCGCTCATCTAATAGATTTTTGTTTAAAAATTTAGAGTAGGCTGGTTGTATTTGTACGTATTACATAGTGCTGAAAGACGATGAAAAGGTTCTAATGCTACTTTTTTTATTATAATAACCGATTATCCAACATAACGAAGTTTAGAAAAATTAAAAATCGCTCATCCGAAAAAGGTCATATAGTAGTTGGTAATATTAGCTAGATTTGTGTTTACGTATTTAGAGTAGGCTTGTTGTATTTGTACGTATTACATTTTCATACCTAATTATGATACAGACTATTATATCAACTTAACATTACGAGGGTCAAACTGAAAGTTCTTAGAAAATCAAAAACTAAGCATTCTAGCAAGTTATTAGTTTTATTATAACTTTTCAAAATAGCGTCCATTTACATCAATACATCGCTGCATTCGATGGAACCATTGAGAAAAGCACCTTGCCCACTCGGCCTTCGACGGCGTTTTGAAACGCAGCCACTGCTTCTTCGTCGTCCTTAAAATGTTTTCCTCGAAGTTTTTCTTTTATTTTCGGGAATAAATAAAAATCGCAAGATGTGAGGTCGGGTCTATACGGCCGGTGCCCCAGTAATTTCACGTCTGAGGTCGCCAAATAGTCGATCGTTTGCCTGGCGGTGTGCGACGAGGCATTGTCGTGATGAAGGAGGATCCTGCTGCGCGGTCGTTTCTCTCGAACTTTTTCCAAGACAAGTGGCAAACAGTTGTTAGTGTACCACTCTGCATTAACCGTTTTCTGATCCTCTAAGACAACTGTCGCGTAATGACCTGTCTTTCCGAAGAACGAGGTCACCATCTTTTTTCCAACACTTCGACCTCTCTTCACTTTAGTTGGCAACTCTTCGGAAGGAAACACCCACTGAGCAGACTGTCTTTTGGTTTCCGGATCATAACAGTAAATCCAGCTTTCGTCACCCGTTAGTATGTCGAACACAGCATTTGAGTCACCTCCGTTAAATTTTTGGATCATTTCTCGGCACCAATCAACACGGCGGAGTTTTTGAGCCTCGGTCAAATTATGCGGTATCCAGCGGGCACAAAGCTTCCTGACCGCTAAATGTTCATGGAGGATTTTGTGCACTTGACTCATACCTATGCCTAGACTTGTCCGAATCTCTTTTGTCAGTCTCTATCATACGCCGCACAACACTGATATTGTCTTAGGTCGTCGCTGTAGAAGGCCGTCCCTCACGCAAATCATCGGTGAGATTAGTTCGACCACGTTTGAATTCATTAAACCAGTTGTAAACTGTGGCACGAGATGGGGCTTCATCATGAAAAGCCAATCGAAGTCTATCATAACTTTCTTGTTGACTTATATGACATCGAAAGTCATAAAAAATCATTGCACGAAAATTTTCTCGGCTTAAATTCATTCTGACGTGCACAGAAAATTTTCAATTTGCCGCCAAATCGTAAAACAAATGACAAATGAATGAAATGTATACTCAATCTTAACTTCTTTTAAAAAAATCAAACTAATTTTTTTAATATAATGCTTTTAAGTTGCCAGTTCTAAAAACTTTCAGTTTGGTCCTCGTACTCTTACTTCAGTCTACGTATATTAATAATATAATATAGAGTATGTAACGGCGAGTGTTAAATTTAAGCCTGTAATGTTCAGACTCTTGGGTAGATTTATCGACCTTACCCTCCAGTTTAAAAGATGACCAAGTTTTAAGGCCTGTTATTTCTTTCTGAACTGGAAAACTCATTGATGTAATTACAGGAAAATATCTAAAGTACCTACCCTATTTTATTTAAAAAAAAAGTATGAATGAAATCGTACTACATTTTGATAGATGACAATCTATATCCTTATAGCCTATCTATTTAGTTATATATTTTTATTTCACTCTACAAAAACAGAACCTCGTACATAAACGGTAAAAAATTTGTCTCATTACCCACCTGAAAAATTTTAACTGTAATGATATAAAGGTTCAGTAGATTTACAAATAAATAAAATATGTCATAGAAGAGCGATATTATGTTTTTACGGCAAGTCCGCTGTTTTTAATTCTAGGATTGAATCTCAAGCGTAGCGAGGTCGTATATAATGTCTATGATCTCTGACACCTGACAAATTTAGCTGTAAAGACACGGCTCAGTAGATGCAAACAAAATCTAAAAATTAAAATAAGATTATGTCATAAAATAGCAAAATTATGTTTTTACGACAAGGCCGCTATTTTGAATCACGAACGGAGCGAAGGATGCTAGGATTGCATCCCAGCGATAGCGAGGTCGTATAAAAAACCTAGTTCCTCTGGTTTCTTAGAGTAGGTAACGACGTAACAGAGTATGTTAACATTGGCTCAGTAGATTTACAAAAAAAATAATAAGAGCAAACTTGTGTTTTTTATGTGATAAGGTATCGAACAAGCACATGGCTTGGGAGTCGGGATGGGAAAAGATATCTGTGGCAACTATAGATACCATAAATGTTATAGGTGCGTCGCTATATTGTGGCGTAATTGTGCAAGTCTACCGTCTACTTTATTCTCCGGACGGAACATGGTGTCATTATGGCGGCAGCAATAGGTAAGGCGGTGGATCCCTACCCGGACAAGTTGCAGCAAGGCACTCTACCACCAGTGGCCTTGTTGCTTAAGCCCTATTGAGCTTTTGATCGATCCTCTTACGAGCTGTGCCTGATAGGAAGGCAGATGGTCTATTCTACATAGCAGACCTGAACCACCATGGGGTTTTAGCGGGGTGCTTTTTGTAGCACGAATGGAGTGAGTGTGCAGGATTGAATCCCGAGCATAGCGAGGGTTTCTAACGTAAAATTCTGAACGTTGTAAGCGATTTAAAGAACAGCGTTCGAGACAAAACAATTTCGCGAAATGATATAAATTTGTTTAATTTAAAATTCATTAATCTTATTTCTATAATCTAAATTTATACTCGTGCTGTAGTTGTCACATATTTGTTGACAAATAATGAGTAGAGGTAAAGTTTTGAATTGAAACGAGAAAAGTTTGAAATAACGCGTTAAAAATGTTTTATCTGTTTCGGAGATGATTTCAAAAATTTAAACTTTAAACCATGAAAAAGCTACAGCAAACTCCATCTCTAACAAAACGATTTTAAGAATGTTCAAAATTGTGCAACATAAAAGTAAAGTATCTTCACGCTCATATCGCCGAAGAGGAAGGCAGAGGCACAACCAGGGCAGCCACGACTAACTGAAGCCTATCGCCTATCGAACACATGTCCAGTCCCGACCAAATTTTTTTTATTACAAAATTGGGAACATCACATTTTCTTTTTGTTGCCCGATCCGGGATTCGAACCCGGGACCTCATGCAGTCAAGTTCAACACCTGGACCGCTAGGCCTTAGAGGCGATACAACATTGTACAACACATTACAACATTGCATATTACAACATTGTGTGCAACATTTCCAGTTGTTTATACGAGTATAAATAACTTGTAGGTATTATTTTAGTTGTACAAATTGCTTGTATTTTAAAAACTATGATGTTTCACCATCCCTTTGTTTAATGTGTTAAAAAAAATGGCCTCGCAAAAATATAATGTTGCTTCGTTTTAGTCGCCTGGACCTATTTTACCAAGTATTTTTAATATACCAATGTTTTTCTTTTACTTTTTTTCATATGTACCTATATAAACATTCGACACTTCTCATAATAATTATTTATCTTTTATATCATTTCATCTTCACGTTAATTATTATACCTAAAATTAACCAAATAGTAACAAATACTAATCATCACTGTTCATACACCTAACCTTCCTTATACATTTCTAATTTTCCCCCGTGTTGGTCCGGACTCCTTTGTAGAATAGACCATCTGCCTTCCTGCCAGGCAGCTCGTAAAAGGCGAGCATAGGCTCACCGTCACTAACACCGTGACATCTTACTAGGTGGTAGTCTCGCAGCGACTCGCCCAGATTGGTACCACCGCCTTACCTATTTCTGCCGCAATAACGTCAATGCCTGCTGTTGACGTGTTCCGGTTGGAGGGTAAGGTAGCCGGTAAACTGACTTTTGCTCGATGCCTTACATCCCGGCCTCAGGTTGGCAACGCACCATTACCACTTTTGGTGTCTATAGGCGACGTGAATTTCTTACCATCAAGAAATCCGTCTGCTTGTTTGCCTTCCAATATTATAAAAAAAGCGCCTGTTTTTTTATTTGTATGAATGAGAATGTCTAAAACAATATATTAAGATTTTTGCAAAGGCATCAAACATATTTATTTTAATGTGAGAATAGATTTAAAATATTAATAATAACACAGTATCGCTACGAATCTTACAAGAATATATTTGGCAGTGAATCTAATATATCTGAGCCAAATTTACTATGATGAACTACGTGTAAGTTTATTTGTGTTCGTCCTTCAGATCATACTTTGACGACTTTAACTTGATTACCAAACTCAGTTGTACATTTGGTACCTAGTTTTATATTTTAACATATTGTTGGAAAACCAATAAGCAGACGAAAATACTTAACTTTAAAAATATATATAAAACAACACATCTGCAAACAAGATTAGGTATCTTAGGAACGTTACTTCAGGAATATTCTTTACGAAGCATAGGAACATTCACAGGCAGCTTATCAACTTTCCCTCTTTGAAGAAACTGCGGTGCATCTAAGAGCGAATCCATGTTTTTTTAAACTCGCATCCTTGTTTTTTTAACCTCAACATCCTTATAGCGAAAGGGAGCCTGACGGCTTACGTACATGATCTTACCTTTAGATCAGCGGTCGGCAAACCGTTGCCCCACGCGCCGACGTTTCATTTGCGGCCCGTGAATGTTTTGTAAATATTAAAATAACTGCATGATCGATCCGCGGTTGGCTATATTATACGGCGTATAGTGTGAATTCAGCCTTAAGAACCCATTCAACCTATTATCACAAGTGTGGCCTCACTGCCTGCCAAAAGGTTGCCGATCGCTGCTTGAGATTGTAATGTCAAAAGATATAGCCTCCGTAGTCTAGCGTTTCAAGTGTTGGACTTGACTGCATGAGGTCCCGGGCTTGAACCATTTGGGTTTTTCAACTTTTTAATAAAAAAAATGTTGCTCGGGATTGGATATGTACCTACCCGGTTGGTTGACGATAGGCTTGTAACCTATCACATTTTTGGGACTTAGTGTCTTCGGCTAGTCGTGGGTGCCCTGGTTGTGTTTCTGCCTACCTCTTCGGGGATATGGGCGTGAAGATACTTCTTCTACTTCTACTTCTTTTATCAAAAGATATCTACTGTACG
Source organism: Calephelis nemesis (assembly GCA_002245505.1). NCBI lineage: Eukaryota > Metazoa > Arthropoda > Insecta > Lepidoptera > Riodinidae > Calephelis > Calephelis nemesis. Next base: position 119,431 of record NJDD01000970.1, on the reverse strand, counting down.
TGAGGTTTGCAAGGATCGTGAAAATTGGCACTCGATACTCTCTGACTCCCCGCATGCGACTCGACGTGAAGATATAAATGTATGTGCATCTTACCTTAAACTCTGTAGGACACCAAAAAATTAAAATAAAGTGATGTCTCGTGCCTTTAAAATACTTGTTATACCGTAGTCGTTTGAATTTATCTTTTTTTTTCAGGCTAACGGCCAGGCGTCACAGGGCAAATACGTCGCGGGATCTGTCACAGGTGTGGGCGCTGAAGCCGGTCTTTTTGTAGCTAATCATGCTTATTAAGCACAAACGTGCGCACAAACCTATTAAAAAAAAGTTATTGACGCAAAACATGTGTTTAAGGTACAAAAAAGCGGTAAACTAATAAAGCGGTAAATTATCTTTTTAAGTCGAATCAGTTGTTCAAATGATATTCAAGCAAATCAAATATTGGTATAGAAGTTTAAATTAGAATTATTAATAATTGTTAAAAATATCATTTTGACTCGTTAACTTTGAAGTAAGCAAAATGAGTCGATATTTTAAATTCAAAAAAAGAATTAATTATTATATTTTGCCGCCATTACCTACACAATGGAGGTTTAAATATTTAAAAAATAAATCGTGAAATATTAATTGTTCTAAAGTTGGAATTATATAGATTGTATTCATATTTTATGTAAAAGTAGCATTTTATTGTATGTAGTCAACATGTAGTGGTAGACATCTAGATATGGATGTATTTATTAAAATTGCTTTAAATATTAAGTGTAAACTTTATTTATTTTAGAACAATATAATTGTTTTATACACAGAGGAAGGTTTATATACTTATTGATATTTTTATTACAATCACATGTACTATTTTTAGTTCTCTATTAAATTAAGTAAAATATACAGACGTACAAATAGTGTTTTATTATCCTATGTAGAGTAGTTTGTAAAACTTCTTAATTTTCTTTAACGTTCCTTCTTCAGCGGTAGAACAAAACGCCCTTTTAAAACTTCCTTATTTCCACAATCCAAAAGTTTTCATTACTTTTTGCAATCTTAGGTTTTCTTATACTACCTATACACCCTAACTTTTTAATCACCATCTAAATTTTAATATGTTGATCTTAAGTGAAAATAATTAAAAACGTGATTTTCTTTTAGTATCCCTCAATACTAAAATATTAAGATATGACATCGCAAAGTCGTCTAGTTTATGGGCAGCGCGCGCTCCGTACCTACGCGCTGAGTGCTCTGATATGCTAGATAGCTACCTGCTAGATACCTATTTTTTTATAAATGGACTTATTTATCCATACTTTATGCCTAGAAAAAATTTGGATGGTGATAAAAAAATCTTGCTGAATATACACAGCACATATAGCACTGTGCTAAAAAGATAGCACCCATTTGGATCGCTCGGAACGGGGCGCATCGCAGCCCAATAATCCGCATAGATTGCTTACATACATTTTGTTTGGAACACGCCCACTGTGCCGGGCCGCATCGGCGCGGATTCTTTCCGCGGCGGATTTCCACGAAGCACCCCGCGCGCATTCTCCGACGCGGCCTACAGGCTACAGTCACCAAAAATCACGATATCATTATTGTGAATAGAGCACTAATGACATTTTAACGCTACAGTTTCGTATGACTTCTGATATATGATTTTAACGTCGCCTTTCTATTTTTTGACGTGACAACGTCATATAATTCGTGAAGCCGGCTGTACGCACGAAAAATACATGACTCATACAGTGTTACCTCGCTCTGAGGCTTGAAGTGCAAGCGAGAGCGCGGAACGAGCGATAAAGAGGCATAAACGGCCTTGTAAACTGCCTTTACATACAACCGCTTTTTTTGCTTTGAGTAACAGAAATCCACCCATGCGATGCGGCCCGCCCCGGCTCAGTGAGCTTTGCAATGCGATGAGCCCCGACCCGACACGCTCCGCCCCGTCAAGAATAGGCGCTCTCCCTCACACCGCGCTTTATGCGATAATGGGTTTCGGAGAAAATTGCGTAAAGAGGATTTGGCGTATATATGTACAATTATTTAAAGTAAAGCACTATTTCATAATGAAAGCGCTTATTAATAAAAAAGTGTTTAAATTACAATTTAAAATTATAATAAAATCGTTGCTAATACAAAAGTAGGTACTATTTTTAAAATTATTTTATGAGATTTTGTCGCCTGTGGTCGAGCGGTCCGGGTATTAAACTTGACTGCATGAGGTCTAGGGTTCAAATCCCGGGTCGGCCAACAAAAAGAAAATTGGATTTTTCCAATTTTTTAATAAAAAAAAATGTTGTTCGGGATTGGAAACGTGCCCGGTTGGCGATAGGCTTGCCACCTGTCCCATTATGGGACTTAGTATCTTCGGCTAGTCGTGGGTGCCCTGGTTGTGCCTCTGCCTACCTCTTCGGGGATATGGGCGTGAAGATACTTTTTTTTATTTTATGAGCTCGAAACAACAACGACGTGATAATAAAATTGTGAAGACAAAATATAAATAATAACCGAGGTGTAGCGATATGCCACACGCCAGTAGTTAACCAAGGAAATAACAATTCGGTAACTACTCACTGCACTCGCGTAAAACGGGGCAACTAAGTGCGCACAGGACATGGACCACTTTCCATACTTTTTTTTTGTTTTTGAATGACTAAATTGTTGCTAATCTCGCGATTTTATGCAACTTCACCGAGCTTTGTGGGCCGAGCAGAGTGCTCAGCCCGAGACATCATTATTTAAATGCATGGGGCTGTTCCCTACAACGCCAGCACCAAGGGTTGTCTCCCGGGAGACCGTACCTCGACTTGGTGCTGCGTTCTGGTTACTGGGTGGATTGGAAGGAGGAATATTGGCGGCTCGTTGCCCGGCGTTAGTCCCCGGGCGCAACTTCCCATACATACATACAAAGACTCCACAATGCTTAAAATACTCTTATCAATCTGAGGTTCAACAAAAGAGCCTAATTTTGTCATATCCATAATTTTAAATTTGTAAATACCGGTTACATGGAAAACAAAGCAGGATCTCAAAATAAAAAATAAACCCTTTTTTATGATATTGGAAGGCAAACGAGCAGACAGATTTCCTGGTATTAAGAAATTCACGCCGCCTACACATACCAACGGTGGTAATGGTGCGTTGCCAACCTGAGGCCGGGATGCTAGGCCTCAAGCTAAAGTAAGTTTACCGGCTACCTTACCCTCCGAACCGAAACACGTAATGACGTTATGGCGGCAGGAATAGGTAAGACGGTGGTACCAATCCAGGCGATTCGCTGCTAAACTCTACCACCTTGTCAGATGTCACGGTGTTAGTGACGGTGAGCCTATGCTCGCCTCTCACGAGCTGCCTGGCAAGGAAGGCAGATGGTCTATTTTACAAAGGAGCCCTTACCAACATGGGGAACCCATTTTAAGGATGAGTTTTTGGATACGTCTCCGTGCATCAAGACGGCTTGATTAACATTATATATTTTAAAACATTTTTTAATTTTAAAATTAAAAATGTTCAATGACAAACAACCATCTCTTCAAAAGTTATGATGCAATAGACATGCAGACATACACATGTGATAAACTGCAAAGGTTACGAAACATGTCTCCATAACTTTTAAACTATGGTCCATCAGCAACCTTTAATTCTTTCATCAGGTCGTCGTCATTAGAAAATATTCATAAATTTATTTAAGACGAATCCAACTATCGTATACTCGATAGGTTAACCAGTAGGCAGCCTATGGTTACGTTTCCTATCAGTTGTACCATCATTCGTTAATGTCTTAACTGTTAAGTCTCGCTTATGTTAAAAGTGAAATATATACCCATAATACGCCTAATATCCTGATAGATCTTAGTACAACTCGCTGAGAAACTCCGGGAAAGCACTCAATGAAATAAATACGTCCGTCTGTTAACACATACAATGCGTGAGAGAACGGTCACCGGCCAACGACCCACCTACCCTCTAACACATACATTACATATACATTCCGATGCTTACAAATGAGCTGATGACCTTGAACACCTGGACAGGTCTCCATAAATTATAGCTAAAAACCATCTCAATCACATCAGCTTTGAAATAAAAAAAAATGCATCAAAATCCGTCCATTCGCTGAAGAGCTACGATGCCACAGACAGACACATACACAGACAAGTCAAACTCATAACAACCCTCGCTTTCCGTAGGGGATTAAAAATAACATAAAATAATTCACGTAGTTCAAAAATGGTGGTATTGAAGTTCGCTCTCATAGATAGTCATTAGTAGGTAAATAATCAATCATTCTAAATGATAATACAATTAAAGGTACTTTTTTATTCATGCGAAAAAAAAAACAATATAAACTACCTAGCTAATAAAAGTTTTTACATATAATTTTTTATTCCCGTACTAGCTGTCCCGGCGAACTTCGTTTAAACAGTTAAGTTTGTATGGGAAAAATTAAAATTTTGTTTTTCCCTAGTTTTCTCTCGCAGCTATTTCCTTTTATCTTTTAAGCCTTCCCTGGGCTCGATTAAATAATTCCAAAACCAATTTTAGCCAAATGGGTTTAACCGTTCTCTAGTTTTAGCGAGGCTAACGAACAGCAATTGATTTTATTTACCTACTAGCTGGCCCGGCGAACTTCGTTTCACCGGTTCAGTATGGGATATTATAAAGTATTATTTTTCCTATTTTCCCTGCAACTTTCCCCGTTTTTCTCTTCGTAACAACCTTCTCCTGACAATAAGTAACAAAATAAAAAAATAGTTAGTCAAACCGGTCCAGTAGTTTAGAAGTTATGCGCTTACCAACACATTTAGCGATTCATTTTTATGTTATAGAAGCTGTATATTAGTTTGGGTAGCTGTAAACTGTAGAGTATGTATTAAAAGTGAATATTTTAGGCAGATATTATGAACTGGTTAGGTTTTGAAAATTATGAAATTAATTATTCATCCCTTTTTGTCCAGATTTTTTAATGATATAAAATAATTAAATATGTATACTAGTTGTATGGTATTTTTAAATTGTTTATTTAAGACACTTGGCGACTCTATTAGGATCAAATTTATGGGTTCGCGTTACCTACATAATTCGTTTCCTTGTGCAGCAGTAGATAA
>NJDD01000970.1:24376-74278 GCA_002245505.1 Calephelis nemesis | reverse complement strand
GGACTCAATCATATATTAACTTCCTTCATTTAGTCGGTTAATACATGGCTCACTTCAGATCTTGTTCATCCAGGTTTCTATTGACCCTATTAATATTGTAAATGCGAAAGTTTGTCAGTTTGTTTGTTTGTTACTCCTTCACGCTAAAACTGCTGAACCGATTTACATGAAATTTGGCATACAAATAGAGTGTAACTTGGATTGACATATAAAATAGTTTTAACCCAAAAAAATGTTCTGTTCGACCATTAACCACGCGACCAAAGCCGCGGGCAACACCTAGTGATCTATATTAAAGGCAAGAGTATTAAAACGTTATGTAAATATCCCGTCTCTAAGTTTCTAATCTCGGGATAGTTACGTAAAACTTTCCTTGAGGCTTCAGCGGCTGTTATTAAATCTTTTAATTGGAAAAATTTCGTTATAACATTATTTCGTTGTCGTCTCTATTCTTAATTTGATATATTTATGGAATGTTTTTGTATATTTATTTATTGCTGAGCCTTTACCATGAGTTGGTATAGATTACGTTCGGTAAGTTACGTGTTGAAATGTATGACACTTTTGATCTAAAAATATGTTTCTCTTACGGCCAATGTTAATAATGTATCTCAATCTAATGGATTTCAAGCAATCTAGATAGCTGCGTATCCGCCGGCCTATCCCATACCTAATTGCCATACTTATCCAGTCCACAGATATGTTATTGGCAAGCGATAACATAAAAATGGACAGCGAGTTTTGGATTAGGATTGATTATTAATATTGGCCGTAAGTTACCAATAGAGACGCTGTTCAATGTTTTCATACAAATAATTTACAGATACGGGAGCGAGTATAGTAGGTAACTTGACAAGTCGTGAACTCATGTTTTTTTTAAATGACTAATGTGTTGCCAACCTCGCGGTTTTTACAACTTCACCGGACTTTGTGGGCCGAGCAAAGTGCTCAGCCCGAGACAGTAGGTTGGTCCTGCCTCCTTAAGTAGAGTTAATCATCTTCATTCATACAGGCAGGTCGTAAGAGACGAGCATTGGGTGAATTGGTCCTTACAAACAAGACCACTGGTGTCTTTGCTAGCCTGAGTAAGAATCTACCGCCAACTTATTCCTGTTATAATTTTAGTGTTTGATTTTTGTTTTTGATTTGTATTCCGGCCTGGTATCTGCACATTATGCCTAACACCCTGGTCACAAGACAGCAACGCACTTACAACATCTATGGTGTATATAGGCCACGGTTAGAATTATATATTAATTGCTGGATAAAATATGCTTATAATTATTTTAGTATGAAAACAGGAAATCGAAGTAAGTAAAGTCTATTTTTAATTAACTAACGATTATATAATTATTATTAAAAATTAAGATGGAATTATGAGTGTTACGATTACCTAAAGGATTCAGCAACATTTATATTTTGAGATATAATTGTTTTATGACAATATAGATAAATAGAGTTGAAATGTTTGTTTGTAATATCAAAAAAAAACTTTTGTATTTTCATCAACATATATATGAATAAAGGTGTTATACTCTCCTGCAAACAAACAAGAACGCAACTTTCCTGGTGGCGATATTATCTGACCTATAAACACCATGGTGTAGGTTGCCTAGGCCTGGTAGGAACATGATACTGTGATTTTACAGGAATAAGTAGGGAAGGTAGATATATGAATAGGTAGGATTGATAGATGGCGAGGATCCACTACTGCCAGTGGTAAACAAAAAAGGTCGATTATTTTATAGGATTTTTTAGGAATCGTGATAAAAAGTAAAGCAAATGGTGGTAATTCTGCTGAACACCAGCTGAACTGATTCTAAGTGTATGTATGCTATCTTTTTCCAGCGAAACTAAAAGAAACGAGATGGAGCGGACTTTTTATTCATTGAAAATTATTGATGTCATGTACAAAATTTACTAATCTAACATCACTTAACGTTCTATAAATTTTAAATCACTTAACGTGTTTTATCTCTTTTTATTGCTATCATTGAAAGAAGATAGCGATAACTTAAAGTTAGTTTATTTAGTGTGCAAAATTACCACCAACGTCACCATAATGTACCGTCGCTACAATGCAACATCAAAGGACAAACATACAAACAAGTTTCGCATTTACAATGTTAGTATGAATGTTTGTCAGGGTGTCTGGGATGTTTGCGGAATGACTGGACCAAATGTGATAATTTTTAGGGTTCCGTACCCCGAAAGGCAAAAACGGAAACCTTATAGGATCACTATCCTTCCATCTGTCAAGACCTTCTTGATCAGGGACGTGTAAAGGTATGGTAAGACTGAAATTTATATCAAATACTCATACCTAAAAGTATTTTCACCCCATATAACCAAAGAGGTAGGCAGAGGCACAACCAGGGCACCCACGACTAGCCGAAGACACTAAGTCCCACAATGTGATAGGTGGCAAGCCTATCGCCAACCGGGCACATTTCCAATCCCGACCAACATTTTTTTTTTTGAAAAATCCAATTTTCTTTTTGTTGGCCGACCCGGGATTCGAACCCGGGACCACATGCAGTCAAGTCCAACACCCGGACCGCTAGACCACAGAGGCGATACTCATATCTACTGTCAAAAACTCAGACTTCTAAGTCAACACAATCATAAGGTACAGCGACATGCGGCAAATTTCCGAAACTCGCAAGGGTATCAAAATCTACAGGGTACTTTTCGTGACTCTTTAAATTTGGTACGAAGCAACGTGTTATCACTACATAGTATAAAAGAAAGTCGCTTCCCCTGTCCCTTTGTATGCTTAAATTTGGGACATCATGATTTACTTTTCTAAAAAAGAACTTTAAAAATTGGTTCGTTATTGGCTCAGCAATCGCTTCTTGCTGCTTTACGCGAGCAAAGCCACAAGAAACAGTTAGTAGAATATATAATTAATGAAAACAAGTTTTAAAAAACGCGCACTTATTAATAACATGAAGTGAAACCTGCAAAATGTATAATTCTTGTCAATTACAACAAAACAAAGGAACCGGTTTCTTATATTTATTTATATTAGTGGTAATTGTTCTAAGCTCATCAGAACTACCACCAATCTACCAAAATCTAAATACCACTGGCACTCTACCACCAGCAGAAAACAAAATATAGACAGTTGCAGGAAGTAGGAACCCATTTAGAAATCGAATAAATAGTAACCAATGCTGGTGGTTATGCTTAGCACCAACCAAACTTATTTTAGGCGTACGCTATCCTTTTCCGATGAAAGAAAATAAAAAGAGATGGAACATTTTAGACATGTCACATTAATCTGAGATATTATGATATCTTCCACCAATCTACCAATATACCAAAATCTAAATACCACTGGCACTCTACCACCAGCAGAAAACAAAATATAGACAGTTGCAGGAAGTACGAACCCATTTAGAAATCGAATAAATAGTAACCAATACTGGTGGTTATGCTTAGCACCAACCAAACTTATTTTAGGTGTACGCTATCCTTTTCCGATGAAAGAAAATAAAAAGAGATGGAACATTTTAGACATGTCACATTAATCTAAGATATTATGATATCTTCCACCAATCTACCAATCTACCAAAATCTAAATACCGCTGGCACTCTACCACCAGCAGAAAACAAAATATAGACAGTTGCAGGAAGTAGGAATCCATTTAGAAATCGAATAAATAGTAACCAATACTAGTGGTTATGCTTAGCACCAACCAAACTTATTTAAGGCGTACGCTATCCTTTTCCGATGAAAGAAAATAAAAAGAGATGGAACATTTTAGACATGTCACATTAATCTAAACTATCACAATTTGTGGCTTTTATATTCAATGTTTTCCGAGGAACAGATTTCCGAGGTATACAAACAACTTTTTTATCTGAGGTCTGAGGTACCAATAAATCTGACAGCACTAATCGTGTTTTGTCTCTTTCTATTACTCGTTGAAAGAAGATGACAATGGTCATAATTTAAAATTAGCGGTCCGGCGTTAGTGACGAATTTTGAGCCAGACAAATTATGACGATATTATATCCTAGCTGTAAGACGCTCATCACACGATAGGTTATTACAACCACTGGACAACGTTTGAATGATGGCTATCAACATGTTTGCATCTAAATGTTAGTCACTGTCTTCCGGCCGGTTAAGGCCCCATACTCAGTCAGCCAGAAGAGCCAATCACCGCACTCCCTCATTCTATGATTACTATGAAATATTGGACTCTAAAGTAAACGTCTTAAGCGACAAATCAATATTTTTGACACTATAAAAGTAATTTGAAAATAAGTATAAAAACTGAAACACTTATCTTTTAGGTATAGTACTTATCTATGTTTACGTTAAATCTGGTGTCGATATTTTCATATTTGAAGTAGACATTTGCGTTTTTCTTTCAAAAAAGGGTTAACTTTTTGATTTTATTCCGTAGAGCAAAGTGAAATGAATCGTGTTTTGGAAACACTAGTCTAGTAAAGCATATTCATGTTAATCGTGTATTTTTGTCAGCAAGATGCATGATTGCTGTGTATGAAAAAAACATTAAACTGCTGACGTGTTTTAGCGTATATGGCCCCTTAATATAATCAACGAACCGTAATCCGTAAGGACCATTTAGTTATTAGTTATTGAAGTGAAAGCCTTCTTTGGCGGCGTTTCACACTTTTTTTGGAATGGGTAAAAACTTCTAAACTCGCGCCAAGATACGTGACTTGATCGAAATTTCGTAAGACGGCGCAGGGCGCTTGCGCGAATGTTCGTGTTGTCAGGTTTGTGTACGATAGCGCAAAAAAAATTAATATTGTATTCTACCACATAAATGATAGTACTTTCACACTGATAATTAAATTAATTCGTGCAAAATTATTCCCTAACCATTCTAAAATATCAAAAATGCATAACGTTAATATTCAAGTTTTCACTTCTGCTGGCACTCCTGGAGTGCAGCCGGTTTTTATTGGCAACGAAGCGTTGCTCTCATCACACAAAATGCTTGGGGCTATCAATAGAAAACGAATGACTGTAGATTTTTTACTATTCGCACAAAAAACTACTGCTTGTACGCAAAAACAACTAGTTTATTGAATTTAGGAACCGGCCGTTACACGCTAGGTTATCCGTCAGTTAATTTAAAGACTGGGAAAATGACCTAAGGACGAAACGACGTACCTAGTAATTTGGTGTAGATAAAATAATATAAGTCTGGTTTTCCCCGTGTTGGTCCGGGCTCCTTTGTAGAATAGACCATCGGCCTTCCTGTGCCAGGCAGCTCGTAAAAGGCGAGCATAGGCTTGCCGTCACTAACACCGTGATATCTGACTAGGTGGTAGAGTTTCGCAGCGACTCACCCGGATTGGTACCACCGCCTTACCTATTCCTGCCGCCATAACGTCATGACGTGTTCCGGTTCGGAGGGTAAGGTAGCCGGTAAACTTCCTCTTTCGGGATCGCCGATAACAGTATTTTTTTTATGATATTGTAAGGTAAACAAGCAGACGGATGTCCTGAGGGTAAGAAATTCACGCCGCCTAGAGACACCAAAGGTGGTAATGTTGCATTGCCAACCTGAGGCCGGGATGTTAGGCCTCGAGCAAGTTTACCAGCTATCTTGTCCTCCAAACCGGAACACGCCATGACGCTATGGCGACAGGAATAGGTAAGGCGGTGGTACCAATCCAGGTTAGTCGCTGCGAAACTCTACCACCTAGTCAGATGTCTCGGTGTTAGTGACGGTAAGCCTATGACGTTAAGCATATTTACGAGTTGCCTGGCAGGAAGACAGATAGTCTGTTCCGCAAAGGAGCCCGGACCAACACAGGAATCTCAATTTTTTTAAACTGGAAAGTGGAATTGGATATTTCATTTTAGATACTCTTGCGAAATAGCTACTTTAGCGAATTTTTTTTATTTTTTAAATTTTCTAGGAAGTAAACCACTTACACGTTTCAATCTTTATATATATAATTCTTCTGTGAGTGTGTATGTCACTGAACTCCTTCTAGACAGCTGGACCGATGTCGATGAAACTTTTGGTATATGTTCTAGGGAATTCGAGAATGGTTTAGATTCACAATTTAGTCCACTGGAAAATGTTTTTTTAATTAATTTTTTAATAATAAGTAGTTGTTGATTTTAGAATGTTTCACATCGGATCCGACAGACTGCGCTACTGTCTAAGCATTAATGTCAAGCGATACGAAGTTTGCTGGGTCAGCTAGTCTTTATATATATAATTCTTCTGTGAGTGTGTATGTCACTGAACTCCTTCTAGACGGCTGGACCGATAATGATGAAAGTTTTTGTGCGTGTTCAAGGGAATTCGAGAATGGTTTAGATTCACAATTTGGTCTCCTGGAAAATGTTTTTTTAATTATTTTTTTAGTAATAAGTCGTTGTTGATTTTGGAATATTTCACACCGGATCCGACAGACTGCGCTACTGTCGAAGCATTAATGTCAAGCGATACGAAGTTTGCTGGGTCAGCTAGTCTTTATATATATAATTCTTCTGTGAGTGTGTATGTCACTGAACTCCTTCTAGACGGCTGGACCGATGTTGATGAAAGTTTTTGTGCGTGTTCAAGGGAATTCGAGAATGGCTTAGATTCACAATTTGGTCTCCTGGAAAATGTTTTTTAATTAATTTTTTAATAATAAGTCGTTGTTGATTTTGGAATGATTCACATCGGATCCGACAGACTGCGCTACTGTCGAAGCATTAATGTCAAGCGATACGAAGTTTGCTGGGTCAGCTAGTATTCACATATTTCATTAAATATTCGATTCCAATTCCCAGTTTGCACGAATTTGAGATTTAAAAGTAGCCCTACAGATACAAGAAAACAATGGACAGTTTTTTTTAGCCCAGACGGAAACAGAGGGGTTCTATTTTCGAAAGTATTGACAGATTTCAAACAGTATTACTATATAAATTATGCGTTTCGGCTTTACACTTTTTACTCTTTTTACACTTTTTACTTTTATTTCTTAATTGGCTAAATTTAAGCGAAATGATTAATTACGTAATAACAACTCTAGATATCTTTTAAAAACATTCGGATTTCCGAAGCTTGGCAAATATAGCCGAAGCATATTTAAATTATGCATTTAAATAGTATTAATAAACGGGTTCTTTGTTTAAAATTGAGGTGATTGAGATGTTCGTCGCTACAATAGGTACATGTTTTGTCAGAGGTTATAACATTTTTTTTTAATTCATTGCTATTTGCTCTTTTAGAATGCTTCAAGTATTAATTTTGAATTAATTAATAATGGCTGCTCAATAACTTCAAAATATCGACTTTTAATTAAATTAATTGTAAATCAAATCGATGTAATATCTTATTTAACTTAAATATTTTTTATAGTTCGGAAGGCAAACAAGTAGATATTAATATATATTTGTTAATACTAAAGCCGCTAATTATGCGTTATCAATCTGATAAAATATACATGATTTTAATAGGGATGCGCGAGTATTGGAAAGGTATCGGCACCAATCATCGATAATGGACAGCTGATTGGAAAGTACTAGGCATGCAGAGACTGTGAAGCGTTCTTCCGAACCGATCAATACCCAATATCCCGGACATTCACTCACACAGATACACGTGAATGCGCGTATATTGTAGAAAAAGGGAGTAAGTGACGAAATTGGATTTTCTGTCCTCTAGTCGTAAGTTCGCTCTTTAAAAAGTTTCATAATGTTAAAGTTAGGTGTAAAATAAAAAGTACTGGTTGTTATAACATTAAATTTATATAGGTATGCAAAATAAGTCGTGTTTGGAATACTATTTATAACCCATTAACGATAAAACCGATTAGGCTAATAATTGATGTTGGTCAGGAACCAGGAGACGGACATAAAATGCTTTTTATCCCGTTCGACTGCTAAGGAAACTAGAAAAACAAATTTAACTTTATACCGCCTCTATGGTCTAGCGGTCCGGCGTGGACTTGACTTCTTGAGGTCACGGGTTCGACTCCGGTTCAGATAAAAACTAGAAAATGCATATTTAAACATTTTCTAATAAAAATAAAGTTGCCGGGTTTGGATATGTGCCCAGTTGGCGACAAGCTTGCCACCTAACACATTGTGGGGTATTTCGGCTAGTTGTGAGTGCCTTGATTGTGCTTCTGCGTACCTATTCGGGGATGTAGGCTTGAAGACACGTTTTATTTAATTTTTTTCCATGTAAACTGAATGGGTGGAACAAAGTTCGCTGAAACAGCTAGTAATGTAATATTAATATCATTGTTATTTATCATTTATACAATTTTTTCAAACGTAGTTAACATTTTTAACCAAGTCCAATATGGAAGAGGTTGTCAATTCGACTCTATTTTTTTGCATGTTTGTCACTCGATTACTCGGCCACTAAACAGATTTTGATGTGACTTTGGAAGGTAGGTCATGATTCTGTATTGATCCTACAGTTATTATGTTAATATCTGTGTGACATTAGATTTACACTAAAAATGCATAAATTTTCATGAACTTCGACAGCATCGTGTCGTGTCACGTTGCTGTCGAGGTTCAAGAAAATTATAAATGATTAACAAATATAATAATCTATAATATAAAAATGAGCTGAATGTGTTAGTAAGCGCATGACTTCCGAACGGCTGCACCGATTTGGCTAATGCTTTTTGTATTGTGTTACCTAGTTGTTGTCTGGACAAGGTTCTAAATAAGCGAAACAAAACGAGAAAATTGCAGGGAAAAACTGTACTTTATTTTTTTTTATAAATATATCTAATAAATTATTATATTTATTTATTATATAATAATTTATTAAATTATTATATTTATTTATTATATAATAATTTATTTATTATCTAAATTATCACATTATTCTACTACCGACGGAAGGGTCGTCACATCCCTACAAAACTAACTAATTGATTACTTTCTTTAAATTTAATTTTCAGCCGACGAAAAAAGGAGGAGATTCTCAATTCGAGCAATATGTTTTTTTTTTGTATGTATGTTATTCGACTACTCCGGTGTTTGTTGTCGGATTTTCAAAATTGTTTTTTAATTGCAAGCCTACTCCCGCGGTGGTCCCATTATAATTTGGTCCAGGTCTACATTAACATTCATGAGAAAACCACATATTATGTTCCCAATTTGAAGTCGGTTTTTTTTTTCAGTTTTACTGAAATCCTGACATTACACGAAAGGTTTTTCTGTCAGTTTTATCAGTCATTAAACTGACGGATAATTTTGCCTGCTCGGCGGTGACCAAAGACTACAATACTCTAGCGGTGACTGCAAAGATTATAATGATATACTTATACAGGACGGTGACTGACATGACATCTATAAAACATACATTAACGGCCAATGTTAATAATGTATCTCAATCTAATGGATTTCAAGCAATCTAGATAGCTGCTTATCCGCCGGCCTATCCCATACCTAATTGCCATATTTATCCAGTCCACAGATGTGTTATTGGCAAGCGATAACATAAAAATGGATCAAAATATCAATCTTGGACAGCGAGTTTTGGGTTAGGATTGATTATTAATATTGGCCGTTAGTTAACCCTCACTCATACGTCATTCAGTGACTGTGTAAATCTTACAGCAAAATCTAATGTCTAATGAGATCTTGCTAAAGAGTATTTATATTCCTTGGTAATGAGTGTCATAGAAGAATTAGATATCTACTAGTATTTTATAAATATACTAGGTAATCAAGCAGACTTCTTATCGCTTGACATTAATGCTTCGACAGTAGCGCAGTTTGTCGGATCCGATGTAAAACATTCCAAAATCATGAACTACTTATTATTAAAAAAATAATTTAAAAAAACATTTTCCAGAAGACCAAATAGTGAATACAAACTATTCTCGAATTCCCTTAAACATACACAAAAAGTTTCATCAACATCGCTCCAGTCGTCTAGAAGGAGTTCAGTGACAAACACACGAACACAAGAATTATTTAAAGATTATCGACGCGACCCGGCATCGCTCGGGGCAGAAAGCCTATTATATTAGGCTGTTATAGGTATAAAGCTTCAGCCAAACCTGAACGTCAAGCAGGCGAAATGGATACAATACCAAGAAAAAAGAAAAAGAAAAAAAGAAAGAAAAGAGTCAGACGCGGCCGAACGACTTTATTTTATGACATGTACTGAAAAATATCGTACAATAACCTGTAAACCGTTATATTTACAGGTAGAGCAATAGGCGGTTTCATTTCGCCGTATTCCTTCACATTTGATGTTACGTCCCAGCAACGTATCCTTGAATACCTAATAACATGTTAATTAACGAAGCCACTTAAAGGTTATTTACGGTGTGGTAAATATTACGGTAGATTGGGGTTGAACTTGAAACCCGCAAAATGTTACGAGAATTGTATAACGAACGTTCTACAACTTTCCTTAAACCTGTTTTTAGTTTTAACTGACTTTTACAAAGGAGATTACATGTTCATTCTTATGTCTTTTTATGTATATTAAAAGAAAGAGATGACAAATTCGCCTGCTATATTTTTCTAATTATGATGATTGATTACTCCGCTTTGAATCAATTTTGAAATTTCTTTTTTGAAAAAGTAGACGGGTAAATTATATTCCTATCTCCTATGTTTTTTTAGTATTTAAATCGATTTCTCGGCTATTTTTGAACCGATTTAACTTTATTTTTTTGAAAGAGCAGAGCAGAGATCTGGGGTGGTCAATTTTCTACCAAGTGTTGATCTGATGATGAAATCTCAGTAACTTCTGTGAAAATACAATTTTTTTGTCTACTTGACGATGTCATTATTTAAATCAAAGTCAAAGTAAGATAGTTGATTGGGATTAGAAATGTGCCCGGTTGGCGATAGACTTGGCACCTACTGTGATGTGTGTGTATAGGTGTGTGTTGTGGGACTTAGTGTTTTCGGCTAGCCGTGGGTGGCCTGGTTGTGCCTCTGCCTACCTATTCGGAAACATGGGCTTGAAGATACTTACGTACTTTACCTAACCTATTCCTGCCGCCATATCGACAGTTCTTGGCAGTATTATATTCCGGTCTGGACGGTAGGGTACTCGGTGCTGGTAGACCTATACACGTGGCATAAGATAAAGTCTCACCAGTAGCATCTAAGGTCTCAATAGACGACGGTTGTTCTTACTCTTAGAGTCCCTTTTTTCTTCATTTTCTTATAACATAAAACATTTCTTAAACGAACATATTTCTTATTGAAGTGAAAACTTCTTTAGCGGCGTTGCGCACTTTTCTTCTTATCGCTTCTTCTACTTCTAAACTCGCGTCAGGACACGTGACTTGATTCGTAACACAAAAATTCGTCAGACGGCGCAGGGCGTTTGCGCGAATGTTCGTGTTGTCATGTTTGTGTACGATAGCGCAATAAATTAATATTGTATTGTATATAATAAATATTCTAATATTAATATTGATAGTACTTTCATACTGATAATTAAAGCAATTCGTGCAAAATTATTCCCTAACCAATCAAAAATATCAAAAATGCACAATGTTTATATTCAAGTTTTCACTTCTGCCGGCACTTCTGGAGTGCAACCTGTTTTTTTTATATCAAAACCGATCGAGTTTTTTTAAACAACCCATATTTTTTATGCAAGCAACAGGCTTTTTAAAGCACAGATTATCCCAGCTTGAGTGAATATCATTTCTTACGACAGAATAAAACGAATCATGAAATTCATTGTCAAGAATTGACTCCCAAATACTACAAGTAAAATAAAAGATTGTAACAACAAACGGAAATTTTCCTTGTATTTTATTACCCCGCAGATAAACACATCAATTTTTACATGTAATAATAAAACGGGATGCCACAAAATTACTTTGATGATCACAGCGCTCACTCTGTTTGCAATAAAGTTGTAAAAAAGTGAATAATGTGTTATAAACTCGGTTTATTACACATGGTCTACAAAATAATAGATTTTGTGCAAAAATATATATGAAACAATTACTTCCTTGTTGATTTTTGCCCGGATTTTATAATCAACGAAACGTAATTCGTAAGATTAACCAATTGTAGTTTGCTCAAAATTAACGAAGCTTTATTCATATTTTCAAATGTGATTCCTTTCTTATTGACTATTGCCCGGTTTAGTAAACGAAACGTAATCCTAAGCTTAACCATTCGTAGTTTATTTAAAAATAACGAAGCTAGATTCATATTTTCAAAAAAAATATAATTAATAAAAACGAGCGTTCGTTTTTAGCAATCTTAATAATCGTACGAAATATGGTAGTATTTCGTAATCAAAACGACGAAGTTTCTTGAAATTAGGAACCGGGCATATATTATGTCCAAAGTTATGCCAGAATCGGCTTTGAAACAGAATTGATCGGCTATTGTTCTCATACAATTAAAAAAAAAATATTAATAATGGTCACGCAGCCACGCGGCCTAGCCTGACCTGGCGGTCCTAACAATGTTAATGGGAAACTGTTTTCAAATTTTGGCATTGTGATTGTCTTGATACAAAAATGCAAAGTTTCAAATTTACCAACTTTATAGAATCCGGTAAAAATTGAGCTCAAAGATTATGTTATACATTCACATCCATAGATACATATATACAACCCAAGCTAATATAAAATCGTGTAAAAAATAAGTCAATAAGCTTTTCAAAGTCGGTTAAAAACTATGGATATGTTTATATGTTGCCGCCTATAAAAAATCAACTGCCGCCACTAGAAAAATAACTTTGTTCAAAGTATTTCCTCTTTGAAATTCTACAAAATTCTTAGAACTAAAATTAATAAGAAACATAAAATTTTGTTACAGACGTTGAAATATTGTTCGCGATTTTGGCAAACTGTTGATTAAGTGGAAACAGATTTACAAGCTCTTCAACCTTTTAGGATTTCATCACATTAACTCGGAGGTTGAAATTTTTTATGTTCATTTTTGTATTTTGAATTGTATTGTAAACTGAACCGAATGTCATGTGAATTATTTTCAAACCCCTACGGAAAAAGATAAATGAGTTTTGACGCCTTCGAGAGAAAAGATGGTCGAAGTTTTTTCTGAATTATAGAATTTTGTGTATTGATTGAAATTAGTTAATTTTGGTGGCATTTTATGAAATTTTATTCAGTGAAAGTACACAAATGAAAAAATGTGTGCATGTACTAGCGTACACTCGTAAGAAGTGAAGAAGTGAAACTTCTTTATGTCGTTATTTTTTAAGAAATAATTAACTATATGCAACTTCGAATCAAGCGTGGTAGGGATAAGAACAAAGATGGCGCTTAACTGATTAATGTGACGCGTAACGAAAAAATGTTACACTATTTTTTTTTCCAACCTCGATAAAGAAGTTTCACTTCAATAATCATGAAGAAATTAGCGTATCCTGTATTTCCTCGTTGCCGCCAAATCTCACTATATGAACTTGAGTAGTGAAGCCACCGCTTTACTCATAACCAATGCTCAAGAGCCTGACATGACTTTGACTTTTAACTTATGACTTAAGATATGACATGACTTACGACTTAAAACGAATTTACTCATACGCAAGACCTGGCAGCATGGTATAGGGGCAAATTAATTAAAAAAAAGACAGGTGATATATGTTTGACGTATCTGTGGGTGTGTGTGTTTGTGTATGTATGTGTATGTGTGACTGGCATCATGGCGCTTAGTGTGAAACAACCGTAGCACGCCCGGATGCAATGGAAGATTTTACGATTATATATTGAACTACTCATATAGTAGTCATTAATGGCCACTGGTTTTGATGTTGGCGTTAGCCATCAGTTAATTTGAAAATCAAGTTATCCGATTTAATAAAATTGGGTTTAAATAATTCATTTGTCATCAAATAAAGTCACTTTAGGGCCTTGAGATAAGCGGTGACCTCCTTAATTTAGAAGAGAGAACGAGGAAATAAACCATTTACTAATTTCTTCGTGATTAACAACAACATGAAACAATTCACTTATTTCACTTAATACACTAAATCCAATAATTACAAAAAAACTACGACCATCTTTTCTGTCGATTGCGTTAAAACTTTCCAACTTTTTGACTTTGACTTTAGCGGGACACCACCTGTTTTTTTTTTGGTGAAGGGAACACAAAAAAAACGTTTTCGTAGAAAAATCTCTCTGCTTCCCGACCTCTATTACTAGGATTACATAAAGTCCTTCAAGGGTAAATTTAATAAGGCACTCTTATATAGACTGGACTGAACCTCATTCTTAGGGAAAATATAGGCATTATTTATAGAGCAAAAAACTTATATTATGTACAATAAAAATAAACACATTAAATGTGAATATTTTCAGCACCTAAAAAGTTACTTTTGACTAGTGTATTTATGACCTGTGAATATTTTTTTGGCACGGCAGAGACAAAATATCTAAAAAGGAAAAAAAAACAATTTAAATTAATATATTTAACGTTTTATGTTTGGCGGGGATAATTACGATTGCTATAGCAGGGTGAATAATAAATTTTTAAGAAATAGAATTTAACGTTTTTAGGATGTTTTAATTCACAAACTCTTCTTTATTTTTACAGATATGTATACTTAAAACGATATACCTTATACTTTGATAAATTCAAGTATATTTAAAATCAACATTACGTAAACATCGATGGGATTAACATCTGACCGTTGTGAATATAACCGAAGGTGGCGCATCCTACAGGTGAATGACCCAATCGGGGTAGCCTCCCAATATCCCGCGTCGTTCATTGCGCAGGCTAATAAGGACTCCATGGCTCGGGGAAACAGTTTACATCAACGCCTCTCGTTTATGATATCCTGGTATCTCGTGTTTTCATTTAGTAACGAATTGTATCGATTTTAAAGTGGTTTTAATGTTTGTTTAAGGTTGGTTTAGTGGCTTTGTTGCGTTGACTAAATTTATATTCAATTTTCTGCTCGCCATCCTTTGCAGAACGAGACGTCTCCCGTGTATTAAGTTTTTGAGGTCACTCTTTTTAAATTAAATAGGTACATAAAATATTATGTCTCTAGGGGCACAGACGGGCCTTGGGAAAAATGTAATAGTGGGTTCAGGTAGTCAGTAGTATCTAAACGCCCATCCAAGATACATTAGGATATAATATGGTCGATGTAAACGCCTCTATCCCATATTTCTAGGGGCGTGGAACCTAGGGTAAAATTAAATAGTGGGCTTGTATCCAAAATATGTAGGTAAAAGTACCAAAGAATAGACGAAAACAGTTCCCGAAATGTGATAGGTTACAAACCGGGCACATATCCAACCCCAGACAACGTTGTTTTATTAAAAAAATAAAAAACACACATTTTTGTTGCTCGACCCGGGATGTCATAAAGTCAAGTCCACCACCGGATCACAGAGGCGATACGAGGTCAAAGGTGATTTAACGCTTCGTTACTATAGGAACTGAACTGCCCTAAAGCAATGTACACGAATACGAATTGCTCTAGCAACAAAATAATAAACCAGCTCCACTTTCTTAATTTGATGATAAACCGACAGCAGCGTAACATATCAAGTCAAATTGTGTTTCCCAACCATTTAAAAACCTCTTAAAATATTCATTTTAAAAATTTCTACCAAATCGATTAAGCCGTTTAAGAAGAGTTAAGTCACAAATGTACAAAACAATCATAAATATTGAGATTGTTATGTATGTGTTATTATAAGTGTTAGTCGCGGACGTAAATATAAATAATAGGAGGTACCTAGGACACGGTAGGTATTATTACTGTTTACTAATTATTACCGAACATTTTTTATACTAACATATTTTATACCTAACAATTTAATAAATACTTAGACCTAGAAATACAGACATATAAGCTAAATCCTATTATCTTAATATATATAAATCTCGTGTCACAATGTTTGTCCTCAATGGACTCCTAAACCATTTAACCGATTATAATAAAATTCGCACACAATGCGCAGTTCGATCCAACTTGAGAGATAGGATAGCTTATATCTCAATTTATGGTAAAAAATTACCATCCGAGCGAAGCCGGAACGGGCAGCTAGTTATAACACAAATTTGTCGACGTCGGCACTTGGTAGAATTTCAATGTCGGTATATGTTTTTAAAATAAGATTTGTTTTTTTCGTTTATACATTTTTCAACTAAAGAAAATAAAATCTACTCTGGTTTTGACGTTATAATTGTTAGTATAACCAAATAAATAAAATTAAGTATGATAGAATAAATAGTTTGAAATAAAATGTATTATGTATGTATGGAAAAGTACAAGTGTTATTGGACAAGTTCATCAATAATTTTATCGTTCATTCGATCTTCCTAATAAACCAATGCTAAAGTAAGGGTCAAGTTTTGTTTAGCGTAATAAAAACTATAAAAAAAGAAAAAAAAGTGTCTTCGCGCCCATATCCCCGAAGAGGTAGGCAGAGAGACAACCAGGGCACCCACGACTAGCCGAAGACACTAAGTCCCACAACGTGATAGGTGGCAAGCCTATCGCCAACCGGCCACATTCCCAACCTCGACCAACATTTTTTTTTATTAGAAAATTAGAAAAATTCAATTTTCTTTTTGTTGGCCGACCCGGGACTACCACGGGGGTATAAAAACTATAATACCAGGTTGAACCTTGGAGTACTTTAATCTGTTTTAATAATAAGACTGGATCTTATATTTTATTAGGTTTGATTTAGGCGCTATAATATAATTTATTTAGCGCTATAATCGACATACATCCAGACATGTAGGTAGAGATTTTTACACATGTTGATATAATTAGTAAGTAGTGTCTGTTTCTATATCGATTATACGCAATTGGTACATATGTATGGTATCATGATATGATGTAATATGTAACTTCATTATGTGGTTGGTCCGAGACCTTCAAGAAGAAAAGACCATCTGCATTCCTGCTACACAGCTCGTAAGATTCGTATTTTTAGTTTTAGTTTTAGTCTTAGTTTTTAGTTTTAGTTTTCGTCGTATTAGTTTTGTCGCCTCTGTGGTTTAGCGGTCCGGGTGTTGGACTTGACTGCATGAGGTCTCGGGTTCGAATCCCGGGTCGGCCAACAAAAAGAAAATTGGATTTTTCCAATTTTCTAATAAAAAAATGTTGGTTGGGATTGGAAATGTGCTCGGTTGGCGATAGGCTTGCCACCTATCACATTGTGGGACTTAGTGTCTTCGGCTAGTCGTGGGTGCCCTGGTTGTGCCTCTGCCTACCCCTTCGGGGATATGGGCGTGAAGATACTTACTTACTTAGTTTTAAAGTGCTGTGAAGCAACTTGCCGGGGCAGAGAATCACCGTCTTACCTTTTGCTGCATTAGGGAACTCGGTAGACTTACACAAAACCCCGATCAGAAAAATTCAACGCACCTGTGACATCTATGGTGTTTATAGGCCACGTCTGTCTTATCATCAGGATAGGTGTGTTTGTTTACTGTCTTATGCCATCAAAAAACACCAACGTTTCGTCGCATTTGCCTTCCCTACTTTTAGTATTTTTATAATCGCAAGGTAAAAGTAAATTAATATTAACTGCAGCTATCAGTAGCACTTACCAGAAATCATTGCGTAATCCACTAATTAATAAATATAGAGATCATTTTTCATTAATGAAACTGTGGGCTTGTTTGACATGGATATACTCTACGTAACATTAATCTAGCTAATACTTCGAAGAAGCCTTAATGGTATACATATCCACTGTTTTGTGACGGCACGACTTTTTTTTTTTTTTTGTGTTATAGGAAGGCAAACAAGCAGGCGGATTTCCTGATGGTAAGAAATTCATGCCGTCTAGAGACACCAAAGATGTTAATGATGCGTTGCCAACCTGAGGTCAGGATGTTAGGCCTCGAGCAAAAGTAAGTTTACCGGCTACCTTACCCTCCGGACCGGAACACGTCATGACGTTATGGCGGCAGGAATAGGTAAGGCGGTGGTACCAATCCGGGCGAGTCGCTGTGAAACTCTACCACCTAGTCAAATGTCACGGTGTTAGCGACGATAAGCCTATGCTCGCCTTTTACGAGCTGCCTGGCAAGAAAGGCAGACGGTCTATTCTGCAAAGGAGCCCGGACCAACACGGGGATAATAATTTTATAAGTTTATGTAGATTACCTAAACCAAACTATCTGCAACTGTTAATTGTTGTACTATTAAGATATTTAGAGGCGTTCTTTTTCTTATCGCCGTGGCAGTTTATAAAAATTGTTAAATAAGATAACAGTGTCTGGTCTGCCAACAACGGCTGTTAGTAAGAAATACACTCTCCCACTAACGACACTTCAATTTTTAAATTTATTTTGCAGTAACTATATATTAAAACAAATTTATTTTTAATCACGTATCACGTAACTATACTATTATAGTTTTTTACTTTTAAATAAACTGTTGGTGCTAAGTGAATACAGATAAACAGCAAAAACAATTGTAGTTATTATGATTTTCACATAAGTATTGCATATCATTTGAAATGCATATTTAATTAAAGCAAATGCAAAATAAACAAGTAAGCCTATTTTCAGTATAATCGAATGAAAACTGTATAGTTTATAGTATATATTATAGTTCCTAGGATAGTACATAAAATATAAAACGAAATAACAAAACATTGCACCGAAACTTCTAGTGATGCATTGCCAACCTGAGCTGTTAAACCTTATTTCTAACTTCTACAATAGTGTAAGTAATAGTGCCATCGTATTTCTTACCATACAATCAATATACTATAAGATCACATAAAAATAACGTTTCATATTTCGCTATTGTTTTATGACAATGGAAACAAACCTCGTACTTAGAGACCCGTCAACTAAACAATTGATATTTTTTGATGGACATTTCTTCGGAACCACCCACGTAATCGTGTCAAGGCCAAATTAGGTGTCCTGTTATACTTTCTTCGACACATAACCAAACAATGTGAGTGTGGGCTCCCATTGTTTAACATTATTAAGACAAATCGTTAACCTAGATACCTATATCAATCTCTCTTTTATATGTTACTAGGTAGTTTATGTTATTAATCTTATTTTTTATATAAAAGTTTGTATCTTTGTTTGTTTGTTGCTACTTCACGCAAAAGCTGCTAAAGCGATTTAAATGAATATGACACACACTTAGAAGTAACTTGGATTAACACATAGGATAATTTTTATCCCAAAAAATGTTAGTGTGGGACGATTAACCACGCAGACAACACCGCGGACTACAGCTAGTAAATATATACAAAAAAAATGAATCCCGTTTTCGCGTGGTCTTTTTTTTTTAAGAAATTCACGCCGCCTAGAGACACCAAAGATGGTAATGGTGCGTTGCCAACCTGAGGTCAGGATGTTAGGCCTCGAGCAAAAGTAAGTTTACCGGCTACCTTACCCTCCGAACCGGAACACGTCATGACGTTATGGCTTCAGGAATAGTTAAGACGGTGGTACCAATCCGGGCGAGTCGCTGCTAAACTCTACCACCTAGTCAAATGTCACGGTGTTAGTGATGATAAGCCTATGCTCGCCTTTTACGAGCTGCCTGGCAAGAAAGGCAGATGGTCTATTCTGCAAAGGAGCCCGGACCAACACGGGTGGTCATCGCATAATGTCTAAATAGATGGACCGATATCTTATTAAGAGAAAAAACCGGGAAAAATTATAAAAATAATATTTTTGCCATGTACACTTTTAATAAAAATAATACGAAGCGATACACAGTTCGGCAGGTCGGCTAGTCTATAAGGAAAATAATTAGATAATTAAAGCAACGTTATGAACATTCGATTTCATGACATTTTTGACACAAATAATAAAGTTGGTGGTGTTTTAAGCAACTTCGAAAAATAGAGGAGGATGTTCGAATCCTAATGTTATTTTATGTGTGTTGATTGATTTCTCCGTAATTTCTGAAGCGATTTTAAAATCTCTTTGGATTTCGAAAGAGCTCACTTCCGAGATGGTCCTATTGCTGCCGTCCAAATGATGGGATCCCAGAAAAATCGAGAAAAAATACTCGATTTTTGTGTACTGCAACGATGGTCGCTCCACTTACAAACAGCGAAGCTCGGGTTCGATTCCTGACAGGTGTTGGCCTTTGGGTGATGAACATTTTTAAGAATGCATACTCTGGTCGTTGCGTTTATTAAATTTATTCTGGTATCTTTATAAGTACCATTGGTCGTTCATTGATCGAAATGCGACCATAACAAATTTTACTATCTTTTTTTAAGAACGCCATCTTCTTGTATCAGGATCAACAACTTTGTTTCCAAACTTTATGAATATAATTAGTGCGCCTTCTGTGATCTTTTATCGTTATCATCAATATATTTGTTTGTGTGTGTCAAATGCATCATAGTATATTTAATGATTTATTTTTTGATTTACTGCACTTTATAAGCATTATTAAAAAAATATTAGCCTTCTGCACTTCTCCTACATATAAACTTTATGTGTGCCGAATTTCATTCTCCTCTATCTGCGCAATTTTCGTAGAGGGTTCCAAAGTTTTTGCTTCACGTATTAATATTATGATTTCTATATATTAGTATCGTTAACTAACCAATAGCAAAAGCATATAATTTACTTCGGGAGATTCAGTCTGGAAATGGTCTGGAGTCTGGAGATCCCTGCAAAATTAAGAAAAATACTTATTTTTGTGTCTTTAGACTATTCATTGAAATCGAATTCGTATTGTTACAGTTTGATTGCGCAATATTACGCGCTGATCTTTAAGACTCGTATAAAAACTCGAAAAACAATCCCGTTTCAAACCAATAAAAAATGACAAAAACATGACCCATTTCCAAGAAATCCCATTTCAATGTTTAGATTACCAACAGGAAAACAACAAAAATAACCGAAAAG
Source organism: Calephelis nemesis (assembly GCA_002245505.1). NCBI lineage: Eukaryota > Metazoa > Arthropoda > Insecta > Lepidoptera > Riodinidae > Calephelis > Calephelis nemesis. The sequence continues at coordinate 53,481 of NJDD01000970.1, read as the reverse complement.
TGCACGTGTTGTTTTGAAGCTCATCTGAATACCGGGTCAGAGGAGGTTGTGTATCTGTCACGATCCCAGTAATCCCGGGATCGGTGTTTCGTGCAATCTCGTTATCCGTATTGTATTTCTAAATGATTTTACTGAACACAGGGCAACGAAGTGTGATGACCCCATCGCTGGTAAATAATCTTGAAATTTAGATCAGTCAGTAGGCTTAGTAGCATTAGTAGCCTTAGTTGTGTGTTTTTTCACATTTCATAGTTTTACTTAAAGAAAGAAAGAAAGTATCTTCACGCCCATATCCCCGAAGAGGTAGGCAGAGGCACAACCGGGGCACCCACGACTAGCCGAAGATACTAAGTCCCATAATGTGATAGGTGGCAAGCCTATCGCCAACCGGGCACGTTTCCAATCCCGACCAACATTTTTTTAAATTAGAAAATTGGAAAAATCAATTTTATTTCAATTCGAACCCGAAACCTCATGCAGTCAAGTCCCGGACCGCCCGACCACAGAGACACAGACCATGTTCGTGATTGTCTTATGTTAGGGTTTTTTAGGGGCTTGTGAAGTAAAAACTTCTTTAGCAACGTTGGGCACTTTTTTAATGGGTAAAAACTTCTAAACTCACGTCAGGAACCGTGACCCGATCGAAAATTCGTAAGACGGCGCAGGGCGCTTGCGCGAATGTTCGTGCTGTCATGTTTGTGAACGATACCGCAATAGATGAATATTGTATTTTACCGCATAAATCATAGTACTTTCATACTGATACATAAAGCAAAATCGTGCTAAATAATAAGTAAGTACTTAGTCAAAAATATCAAAAATGCACAACGTTAACATTCAAGTTTTCTCTTCTGCCGGTACTCCCGGAGTGCAACCATTTTTTTTGTTGAAAGATAGTGAACAATCACACGACTGTCCTGGTGAAGACGAACATTATCTATAGACACCACAAATGTGGCATAGGAGGATAGGCATAGGAATTCTAGTTAAAAAGTTTACCGATTCTAGGATTTCAGTCTAGTTTCCCTGTGTTGTTCCGGGCTCCTTTGCAGAATAGACCATCTGCCTTCCTGCCAGGCAGCTCGTAAAAGGCGATCATAGGCATACAGGCATAGCATACCGTCACTAGCGCCGTAACATTATCACTCACTCTCTGCCAGGCAGCTTGTAAGAGGTGAGCACTGGTTGAAATATAGATCATAACTAATAAGACCTTTGTGGTAGGTGCCATGAAGCTACTTGCCGGGGATCTACAGCCTTACCTATTCTTGCCTTCATAATCCAGGAGTCCTTCCGGAGGGTAGGTATCTGGTAGATTTGCACAATTAAGTCTATTGCCGGGGGACCACAGGATAGCAGGACACCTGTAACATCTATGGTGTCTATAGGCCACAGTCATCTCTTACCGTCAGAAGAGCCGTGTGCTTGTTTGTGTTCTCACATAACAAAGGAGGGTAAGCGTGGTTAAAGCTGCGGGTAACGCTGTAAAATTATACATAGCACATAATATAATATGACAAAATAATTAATATCCATTAAAAGATTATTCGTCCATTATCCATCTAATTTTTCTGAGAATAGACCCCATGTATCTGTAATAGGTAGTCTGTTACACGTGATGAATAAGGTTTTTCTGGGAAATCTGATTTCGACAAAAAGCGAAGGTCATGTCATACAAGTCCTTTTTTATTAGTAAATTGTAACAAATCCAAATTGTATTGTAAGATATCCAATGTTCATGTTTTATTACCACCGCAATGGATGAGGGGCTAGCGTACACGCCTGACTCGATCGACGAATAGCGAGGCACGGGTTCGATTCCCGACGGGGGCAGGCATTATTGTTATAAATGCACGTGTCTATATTTACGGGTGTTTTATAAATGTATACTGGAAGTATTTACACCCACCCATATAACAAGCATAAAATTTGCTTACTTCGGGATTAGATCATTTTGGCTAATTTATCCAGAAATATTTATTGATTTATTATTTTTCATATATGTTAAAGCATCTTTACGCCTATAACCCTCAAGAGGTAGGCAGAGACACAATACAATATTATTGTCTATATGTATTATCGATGCGCAAAAATCGACTTAATTTTACTTAGGTGTACTAAGTAGAGTAGCTAGTACACTTACATGCGCAAGTTAAACATTTAATTGTCATGTTGGCAACGCTCCTTTACAAATATAGCTGGCTATAGGTGGTGTGTATTTCTTATCACGAAATCAATTTGCTTTTTATATCCATACTAATATAATGCGAAAGTGTATTTGTCTATTTGCTTTAGAATCCAAACTGCTGGACCGATTTTGATGAAATTTAATATGCATAAACATTAAAGTTTCAAGTCCAAATATGAACTTTTTTTTACAAAATCTGCTCATAACAACTATATAGGAGGATGAAAGTCTATATGATTTTTTTTGTTTCGTATGAAGGTTTCCATGGAATTCTACGCGGACGAAGTCATGAGTAAACAGCTAGTATTAAATAATTGTTTAAAACTATAACAAGCTAACTTACCTATATCGACTTTCAAAGAAAACGGATCAAGTTAGTAACCGTAGTTCGTAGGATACTTTAACTTTATGTTAGGGGAATATTTGTTATCGAGCTAAACTCGAATTTATAACTTAAAAGACAAGGATCATATTTGCGTGTATATTTTCTACTTGTTTTAGTTTTATCACAGGTTTTATGCACGATTCACGCATAATAATAAGTTACTTAATTAATATTGCGGTCACCACAGAAATATAACTGGAAATATAACAATTTTACCACCTTTTTTCGGAAGATAATTTTTCACACAACTTTATGGTGAATGATTGTAACATATTTTGTTTATTTAATAATTTTTGAAATTTTAACCGCCTCTTTGGCCAAAGGGCTTGCGAAAACGCCTAAGTTCACCGGCCATCTGCGAGGCTTGGGTTCGATTCCCGACGAAAGCAGGCATTTATGTAAGGAACAATGATGTCGTTATTTCCGGGTCTGGCTGTTTATTATTCTGGTATCTTTTTAAGTATTTCTATCAGTTGTTACAGCCGTCTAACACCCGTAAAACAACTATATATAATCTTGGGGTTAAATATATATGTGTGATTTGTCCAAGTATATTTATTATAGTTATTAAGGTAAGATCCTAAGATCATTATTTCTGAAATCTCAAAACCTTTAATCTCCTTTAATTAAAATAATACGTTATTAATTTATTTAAGTAACTGTTTTCCCGCGCGTCTTTGTCAGCGTAGGATAGTTACGAGTTTCAAAGAATTTGTCGCCTCTGTGGTCTAGTGGTTCAGGTGTTGGACTTGACTGCTTGAGGTCCCGGGTTAAAATCCCGGGTCGGGCAACAAAAAAGAATAATTTGGTTTTTCCAATTTTCTAATAAAAAAAATGTTACTCGGGATGGGATATGTGCCCGGTTGGCGATAGGCTTGCCACCTATCACATTGTGGGACTTAGTGTCTTCGGCTAGTCGTGGGTGCCCTGGTTGTTCATATGCCTATCTCTTCGGGGTTATGGGTGTGAAAATAGCCATGCTACCCTTATATACCCCGAATCCAATTTTTTTTATTAATTCCTAGATAGTATAAAACAAAGTCACTTTCCGCTGTCTGTCCCTAAAATGCCTAAAAGAGTAATTCAAGAGAAAAGTTTATACGTATCTATAAAAATCAATGCCACTTTTCGTTGTAATTTTTTTAGCTCAAGAACGGGCTCACCTATCGAAACCAAATGTTTAGGCTTTGTTCGGACTATTTAGTAGATGGTTTATGTGAAGTTTGCATAAAATCGGTCGAGTAACATTTTCTGTAACAAAATATGAATTCAATAAATGGATCCGCCATTTTGTTCATGGATATTTATCAGTCAAATTGAAACTCTTTTCAGATGGTGACTGCTGTTATATTAAAACTTTCTTCAGTTGTTTTTTCTTTTTTCTAGGCTGTTTTTTTTGTATTTTTTTTGGATGTTTTTCACAAAGTCAATTTTATGTTGCCTGAACCAGAGGCAACATAAAATTGGCATTCGCACCCCCAGCCATTTGTTTATTCATGCTCGAAATGGAAATACAAAAAACATTGTTTATCCAAATGTTTTGGGTTAAGTTTTAAAATATCTTCATTCATTCAAACCTGCACCTAGCTACCATAGCAGTTAGTTTCATCATTATAAATAGCTTTTACGAAATTAAACATAAAAATTGATTTCGTAATAGTTATATGAAAAATATAGTTAGTTTTCTTTATTTTTGTACAGAGTTATAAAGTATGAACGTGACATACAAAATTGTTTTTTTGTTCGTTACTTACGAAAGTACGTCGGATTACGAAAGAGGAAGTAACATTCTTAACACTTGCAAAACATTACAAATATAATATATGTAAGTGTAATATTGTTATCAAAATCACTGCGTATAATATACTGAAGTTATTCCAAAGGGATGAAAAGGTAAAGTAAGGTAAGTAAAAGTAAGTGGTAAGGTGGTAAAGGATATTAAGTAAATTATGAAAGTTTTCCCCTTACCCGTGTTGGTCCGGGCTCCTTTGTAGAATAGACCATCTGCCTTCCTGCCAGGCAGCTCGTAAAAAGCGAGCATAGGCTTACCGTCACTAACACCGTGACATCTGACTATGTGGTAGAGTTTAGCAGCGACTCGCCCGGATTGGTACCACTGCTTTACCTATTCCTGCCGCCATAACGTCATGACGTGTTCCGGTTCGGAGGGTAAAGTAGCCGGTAAACTTACTTTAACTTTACTAACATCCCGGCCTCAGGTTGGCAACGCACCATCACCACCTTTGGTTTCTCTAGGCGGCGTGAATTTCTTACCATCAGGAAATCCGTCTGCTTGTTTGCCTTCCAATATCATAAAAAAAGACCATTTATATTTTTGTAACATTTACAAAGATATTTCTAGATATATTTTAGATTTGATATTGATTTTTGACTACATAATATGTACTAGTTAGCTAGATTAGCTACTATTTAGCACTTGTCACCTATCATACTGTGGGTCTTAGTGTCTTTGGCTAGTCGTAGATGCCCTGGTTGTGCCTCTGTCTACCTCTTTAGGGATGTGTACGTGAAGATACTTTTTTTAACTTAGTACCTACTCACACTTTGAGCGATCCTAAAACATGTGAAACCTGGTATATTTAAAAATAAATTTGCAATATTTCTTGTTGAACTGCACTTTTTGCACTAGATATGCTTTTTTAATTAATCAAACATCAGTCAAATACTGCATTTGCATCTAATATTTGCATCTAATTTTAATTTAAATGTTTAATTGACATGGATGATTATCGTGATCGTTTCTAATTTAATTTGTATTTTAATGTTGACAACTTTACATTGGATTTTATGTTTAATAATTGTTGAATTTTATTTTAAATGAGTTTTTTGTTAAAAAAATATCTAAATGTTCACTGTTATGTAAAAATATTAATGTATTGCTTGACGTCGATAAGTGTCCTGTATAAGGACCTACGTCGAATAAACAAAATTTGAATTTGAATTTACTATTCTAAGCTAATCAAATACCATTCTAAGCCTCTAACGTCATTCTACTTAAAGATGTTGATAGACTTGAGCATTCACTAGTAATTAGCATTTGTGCAAATGTTACATCACAAAAAAATAACGAGAACATTTTAGCGAGTATTCTATCGAGCGTTCTGGCGAGCATTCTAGCGAGCATTGCTTCGAGCTTTTTGCCGAGCTAAGCTTCGATCATCGTTTTTTCGTTCCTTGCCGCATCCCTGTTGCTCTGTTTCTTTTTTTTCACGTAACGAGAATTACCACTGAACACATACGAAGCACACGCGACCGTCAAGTCTGACATCATCATGAAGAATATTTTTTTACGAGTCTATCTATGCTCAAGTCTATCACCTTTTTGTGAATGCTCAATGCTTTAGCCTATACTACGATTAAACGACGGTTTTAGGAAGTCGTGGTTTCTAGGTGCTGATCAACAACCACAGAATAAGCAATAGTAGTGACGTACAGAAGGCGCAGTGATGTACAAAACGCAAGCAAAATTGAAACTTATAACGTTAGTTATAGGCTCATAAATAGCGCTTAGGAGTTTTTGGCGCCATCGAGAGAAAAGATGGTCGAAGTTTTTTCATAATTATTGAATTTCGTGTTGACATTGAGTGGAATTAGTCAATTTTGGTGGCATTTTGTACAATTTTGTTCAGTGAAAGTGCACAAATGAAATAATCATGAAGAAATTAGCGTATCGTGTATTTCATCGTTGCCGCCAAATCTCCTTACATGAGCTTGTGTAATGAGGCCACCGCTTTACCCAAGAGCCTGACATGACTTACTAACGACTTGTGACTGATGACTAATTATAATTGATATAAAATTTGATGCAAATTTTTACTTGACGAATGGCAAAATACTAACGTGAAGGCCAAAACTTAAAGAAAGAAGAAAGAAATAGCGCTGAGCGTAGCTAGCTGAGATACCTACTATGACTTGTGACAATGAGTATGTTTTACTACTGGTGTTGACATAATACTTGAACTATGAAATGATAACGCCTGATTTAACATTGCAATTGTTGTTCTTCTAAAAAAAAAGTATCTTCACGCCCATATCCCCGAAGAGGTAGGCTGAGGCACAACCAGGGCACCCACGACTAGCCGACACTAAGTCCCATAATGGGATAGGTGGCAAGCCTATCGCCGAACGGGCACATATCCAATCCCGAGCAATGTGTATTTTATTAGAAAATTGGGAAAACCCAATTTTCTTTTATGTTGTCCAAGCCGGGATTCGAACCCAGGACCTCATGCAGTCAAGTCCAACAACTGAACCGCTAGACCACAAAGTCGGCAATACATTATTTGGTTGTTCTTCTATTGTTTTCTAATCCTTAATCATTTTGATGAGCGCACGTGTCATGTGAGTCATGTGACCATGGTATGCAAGTCACGCACCGCCATTTCAAGGGTGTCGTCCAAAAGATCATTCAAAGTGCATATTAATGAGTATTAGGCTCATTGTTTCTACGTTTTCGTTGACACTTTTGTTGCCAAAATACGATATAAAAAAATCTAATAGATTTATGTACGTAATTAATAAGATACTAGCTCATACCAGCGGCTATGCTTTTTAAATGCTAATAATAATTTTTAAACGATTAAACTATAAAAACTATTATTTCATTACAACGTCACTATTTAATTATTTTTTCGAAATATAGATAATGATTCCAAGATGGTCCCACATACATTCAATAAAATAGTAGTTTTGATTTACGCTTAACTGGCAATGTCCATCACTTCGTCCCCTTGGAATTAAAAAAAAATAATGGTGCATTTTTTTAATACGATGAAAGCAGGCTAGTTTACTCCAGTTAGTTTAAGTTCGTCAACATCGATCCAGCCATTTCAGAGATTAGATGGAAAAACGTACAAGAACTGTTAAAAAATGTGTTTTGATATCTGTAACTACCGTATATACATTCATAATATGCATGCTGAAAAGGCAATTATATTAATACTACAAAAAGACATTCCGATTTTATTTATTTGTAGTATTATGCATTAATTTCGTCTATGTTTTGTCTTTGACAATGATGTCATACACATAGACAAACATATTTCGCTATTGAGTTGGTCAAGTGGCTAGCGTTCACGCCTAACTACATCGGCCAACCGCGTGGCTCGGGTTCGATTCCCGACGGGGGCAGACATTTGTGTGATGAACATTTAGATGTCTGCATTTCCTGGTCTGGGTGTTTATTAAATTTATTCTGGTATCTATTTTAGTATTTTTTATGTATTAGTATCGTTGACTAACACCCATAACACAAGCATATAATTTGCTTACTTTGGAGTTAGATTCAATGTCTGTGACTTATTTCGGGATATTTGATTTAATCAACTATAGATAAGTTACTTATGTTATATTGTTTTTGGTTTTACTAAAACCACTAGCTGAATCACGATAAAACTATTTTTTTTTGATAAGATTGCGAAGAATCTCAAGGTTTTTCTGGTGGTAAAAGATAACCGTAGCCTATAGACTACATACATGTATGAGAGTAGCTATCCTGAGGCCAGGCCCCAGGGTGCCAGGCCGATTGTGCAAGTCTACCAGCGGGTAGACCTACCTCCGGAACGGAACATATTGTCATTGTCATTATGGCGGCAGGAATACCTAGTTAAGGCGGTACCATACGGCGGGAGCGCGTATAGGTGGTAAGAAAATATGGGGCCACCTCAAAACCATAACCTACCTCTCCAAAAAATAACCCTAAATATCGAATCGTTATTGGCTAAGTATCTTATCGCGTAACAAACATACAAAAACATCAGTCGAATTTGTAACCTCTGGAATAAAAAAATAATAAAACTCTGAAATGATAATGACAGTTTATATTTTACGAAATGTCTACATCGGGAATCGAACCAGTATGACTGTTAACAAATAAATACGGTTATATAAGATACTACATGAGACTTTAGGTTTAATTTTCGGGACGACTAACTGAAAACTGTATTTTTTCCATATATCTATAATATAAAAATGAATCGCTAAATGTGTTGGTGAGCGCATAACTTCTGAACGACTGGACCGATTTGACTAATTATTATTTTATTTTGTTACTTATTGTCAGGAGAAGGTTGTTACGAAGAGAAAAACGGGGAAAGTTGCAGGGAAAATGGGAAAAATAATACTTTATAATATCCCATACTGAACCGGTGAAACAAAGTTCGCCGGGCCAGCTAGTTTTCTAATAAAATTAAAGTTTAGACAAGTGCCTGGTTGGAGATAGGTTTACCATCTTACTTATTGTGGGACCAAGTACATTTGGCTAATGTTAGGTGTCCTAGTTGCACCTCTGCATACTGTTTTGAAGGTACTTACTATACTTTTAAACAAGCGTCTTTGTATCATAAGGGTAATTAATGCGGAGGAGGAATTTGGCACTCGATACTCTCTGCCTCCTCCGTGCGGGCCTTAGCATGAAGATATGTATGATGACTTATGTATGTATCACGATTTCAATTTTAAAATATTTTCAGAATCTATATTCGTAAAATAAAAAATGGAGTCGGAACCCGTTTTCATGCGATATACTTTGTATTTTGTACATTGTATTTTTTTATAAACATATTTTTATTTGTTATTTTAACTTTTCTTAAAAAAAAGACAAAAGTTATAGTTCGACCGTGACAGGACTCGAACCTGCAATCTTCGGATCCGAAGTCCGACGCCTTATCCATTAGGCCACACGGTCTATATGACTACGGGCGAAATAGGTCACTCAGTACTGCGAGACGAGCCTCCGACGCATGACGTCACCCGTTACGTCACGAGGTTATTCGCCTACCGACCTCCGGTGTTGACTGTTGATAGCAACGCACTGTTATGTTTTTTAATAAAAATAGTACAATGTCCATACAACAGTAAATAGCTTAATCATACTCCCATTCATACATTTTAACACTATCTTTTCACTTTAGGTAATGTTTAATTAAAGTAAAGTAAAACCAAAACTACACTATTGTTAAAAAAGATTAAAGAATTGTTTGTTTGTAATTAATAAAATTATTTGGATATTTTTTTTTTCATTAAATTATTTATTAATTGTTTAGGTTTTTAATGATAAATATTTTGTTATATTTTGCAGCATCAGAGTTTGAGGATAATAATCCACAAATTAAAAAGACTTTAAATTATAATACGAGTACTAGCTGTTGGTTCTTAGGTTTGCCTCTGTACCTATATATATTTACCTCTCCCATACCATACTCACAGACACATCGCTATAAAAAAAACCTTTAAGGTCAAATCTTTATCAGATAATTTAGAGCTAACATTTATTATTAAAATCAGTTTTGTCATGCTTACGGGAAAACGGAAAGAACATGCAAACTTACACTCTTTCGCGAATAGTAAACTTATTAACTACTTGCAGTTTCACGCAGCTTCGCCTGCGTAACTTGGCTTCTACTGCACCGATTTTGATGAAACAAAGTCTATGCCACTCAGGGATAATGTAGCATTCTAAATTTTTGAAATCGGTCCAGTAGCTTCAGAGCCTATTCATTTTAAACAAACAAACAAAAAAATCAAACATTTCCTCTTTATAATATTAGTTTAGATAACACACACGGTACTAATATATACTTTCCTCTTTATAACATTAGTATAGATAGTATAGACTAGTATAGATATTATGGCTCTTCCATACAAAGAAATAAATACCTAAAATAAATGTAAGTACATACAAAACAGAAATGTATACATGTATGGTAGCCACACACATAGCTGCCCTTGTTGGGAATCGAATCCGAGTCTAATGAATGTTTATTTGCTTTTGGTATGTACGATAAACTTTCTTCTGGACTAACGAGGTTGGCAATTAGCCTATTTACGGAAAGAGATAGTGTTACAGTAAATAGGTAATTTTTTGTGATACTAGCTGTCCCGGTGAACTTCGTTCTACCCTTTCTGTTTGTATGGGACAACTTAGTGTTTTTACTAGTTTTCCTTTGTTCTTACCTTTTCCTTCCCTGGACTTTCACAAATAATTCAAAACTGAAATTAGCCAAATCGATCCAGCTGTTTTCGAGTTTTAGCTAGACTAACGAACAGAAATAGACTTTTATATATATAAGACTATCAGTTGCCCGCGACTTGATACACATATAGAAGTGAATTTTCGTTGTTAGTGAGGAGAACTAAAACTTTACCTAAAAAGTATCCTAAATATTGACCTGGACTATAAGCTACAACTACATCAAATTTGGTACCTACCTAAATATCCGTTCCATAGTTTTTACATAAAAAGTAAACAGGCAAACAAACAAAAATTTTAATAATCCTCATTTTAACAAGTAAGCTATAATAGTTTTTTTAAAGCATGTGCAAATATTTTTTATTATTATTGTTTCGTTATATATAGTACAGTTACAGTATCGCCTCTGTAGTCTAGCGATCCGGCATCGGACTTGACTTCCCGGTCCCGGGTGCAACTCCCGTGTCGGGCAACAAAAAAATTAAATTATGTATATTTTTAATTTTCTAATAAAAATAATGTTGCCTGAATATAGATATGTGCCCGGTTGGCGATAGGCTTGCCACCTATCACATTGTAGGACTAATGCCCGATTTCACCAAGAGCCCCTATACTTTAGGGGACCTTTTAACGTTACTTATGGGACTGTTTTCATATAAAACAGTCCCCTAAAGTACGTTAAAAGTCCCCTAAAATATAGGGGCTCTTGGTGAAATCGGGCATAAGTGTCTTCGGCTAACCGTAGGATCCCTGGTTGTGCCTATGTCTATCCCTTCGGGGATATGGGATACTTACTTACTTACTTACTTTTATTATATACCTACAGAAGACAGTGAACAAGCACACGGCTTTCCTGATGGTAAACCTATAGACGTCTGTGACCTATAGATATTGTGAACAGTTGCGTCGTTGTCCCGTCTGTTGCTCTTTCAAGAATAAGCTGCTCAACCGATTTTGGTAAAATTCGATATGCAAACATAGACTAATACTTTTTCAAAAATCTTCTGTATGTTTATTGCTCATTCCCGAAGCCACTTAACAGATTTCGATGAAATTTGATATCCACGTCCGTATCAAACATAGACTAATTCTTTTTCCAAAATTCTTATTGTAAAGGACTGTAATAGATGCTGAAAATTTGTACGAAAAAAAAATATCTTCACGCCCGTTTCCCCAAAGAGGTAGGCAGAGACACAACCAGGGCACCCACGACTAGCCGAAGACACTAAGTCCCACAAAGTGATAGGTGGCACGCCTATCGCCAACAGGGCACATATCCAAACCCGAGCAACGTTATTTTTTTATTAGAAAATGGGAAAAACCCATTTTTTTTGTTGCCCGACCCGGGAATCGAACCCGGGACCTCATGCAGTCAACTCCGACAACTGAAACGCTAGACCACAGAACCGATTTAAGTATGTATGAAAATCATAACTATTCTACTCTGGCAAAGTCGCAGGCAAATAGCTAGTGTATGTTACGTTGAGAGATTAGGTGTTAAACTGTTAGAAAAACATAAATAAGGACAAGGACCAGAGTCTGATAATAGGGTCATGGTTGTCACTCGTGGTTAAAGATTCGCACAAACAACATATCGATTTGCTTTCTTCTTTACTGAGTTTTAACCTGCAACCTTTCCTCTCTCTTTTCGTTAACATTCCTATGGTGACAACTTTGACATGTTTTACGAACAAAAACGTAAGTTAACAATCGTTAAAAGCAACTATAGTAGTCTTAGAATATAGTAGTTTAAGTTTTAGCCCTGATGATGCTGTATAAGCGAAACCGGTAGGCTATTAATTACAAAGTAATAAATTATAAGTAATAAGTAAAACAGTACAAGTGTTTCTTTCTTTAAAAATATGAATATTTGGAAGTTTTACCAAGTGCCGACGATGGAAAATATCAAATATATAACAATCGTTTACAACAACCACATATCTTCATGCCAAGTTCCTTACGGGGTAGGCAGAGAGTATCGAGTGCCAGACCTCACGTTCCTGACAAACCTGTCTGGCTTCCTTCACATTCATAACCCTTTTCATACATTCACGCTGGTTTCGGAACTTTTGACACCGCCCTCGGATAATACCCGAGTGAACTGATCGTGAAATGTCAGCCTAGGTCTCCCCGGATACGTACATCAATCCACATTCGCATTGTACCTATATCTGCTTTGACAAACTTTCATCTGTTGTTCTTGATTGATGACCGAACCAGCGGAACTTGTCCTTTCGCATTTTAACACCAAATCTTTCTTTTAATCCCACTCTTTGTCACTGTTACGAATGCGGTCCGAGAGCGTTACGCCATAGATTTTCCGTAGCGCTCTCATTTCAACCGCATTTATCCTACTTTTATGCTTTTTCTGACATACCTAACTCTCGCTTCCATACAATAGTGTTGGGAAAAGCACAGAATTATGCAAAGCGAGTCTAGCTTTTTGACTCAAAACCTCGCTTTGAAATAGCTTACCCAACGCTCTATTCACACTATTTCCTGCACTCACTCTCCTCTCTACATCCGCGGTGTACCTTCCATCCCTACTAAAAGCACAACCAAGATATACAAATTCATTCACTTGTTCCAGCACTACATCATCAACCAAAACTCTTACATCCGTTCTGGCTACATCTCTTTCAAACACCATTATTTTGGTTTTCATCGCATTCAAATGTAAGCCCCTTTCTTACAATCTACTTCCACAACTGTGACCAGTGTTTGCAGCTCAGATGGTGTAGAGCCCAAAAGTAGGTACACCATAATCTGCATAAAGCTCAATGACGACGTTTACCAGTGCCATAAAGTCTAGGCTCCGTGTGTTATTGTCGTTTTCCGTGTTGGAAGGCATGGGGTACCTAATTAATATAGATCGAAATACAGTGACATACAGACGAACAGACGGACATGTCAAATCTAAACGCATCTATACGGGTTAAGCTTTTTCTCTTTGCTACGTAACCCTAAAATGAGTATTCGTATTTCGAATTATTACAAGAATATTTTTGAAAAATCTGAATAAAAATTAGAATCAGAAAAAAAAATATTCACGTGAACCATACAAGTGGTACTCGTGCGCGTCGAAATTTTTATAAACTACCACCGGATCGGAATCGTGGCCTCACACTGAGAAGATCCGGTGAAAGAAACTCAGCGAGCCCAACAAAAAGGGCCCTATTCTATTTATGGGTATATTGAACGAAAAACGTGACAAAAAATATAAGGGCTGTTGTTCCAGATAAGCGAAGGCTTGAAATAAAATTTGCTGGTCTACTTATTGGTAATGCTGTTATCGGGTCTACGAATAAAATGCCATAAACCATTCCCTTAAAAATATCATTCAGATTTCAGACATCAAAATAATACACTAGCGGCCCTATACCTACTACCATGCATTAGAGACACACAGAAAAATATACTGATATCGGTAAAAGATCACAGATGGCGCACAAACTATATTCATAAAGTTTGGAAACTTTATGAATATAGTTGGTCTTGATAAATGAAGATGGCGTTCTAATATAATAGTGCAATTTCGACCAATACAAATAAATTAGAGTGTTTCATTCTTATTAACCGACTTTGAAAAGGAAGCTGGTTTTCTATTCTACAATATGTAATTGTTGGAACTATTAGCTATCTTTCGAAAAAATAATTATCAAATCGAAAAAAAAGTCATTTAATAAAGGACAGTGCTATTTAAACGCTCTTATCTTTCGAATTGCAACTAGGATAGGAAAAAATCTTTAATGATATCCTGATATCCATATACCACATAACCATATTTACCACGCTTTTTACTCTGGATTAATTTCTTCTGTTAATAACTTAAATTTTATTATAATTTTGTTGTGAGGTGATTCAGTATGATTAATTGTTCGATCTTCTACTACTGTAATATAAAACTTCTCTCTAATAAAATTCATTTTCTAGTTTTTAGTTCGATTAAAAATAAAAGCGTTTTTTTAGTTTTTTAAACTATTATTTATAAAATAACCAATTACGTAGGGGGCGAATTTTACATTTTCAACGATCTCTATTCGTGTATCCTTCCCTGTGCCGCCATTTTGTTTGGAAAACAGAACATACATATTTATATAATAAGGAATTCATAAATAATAATTTAATTTCAAACGTCCGTTCTTAACATTATTTTTTAAAGAATATTCATTATAATTACCTCGGATGTTTGTATAATATATTTCTTGACCTCAAACTGCTGTTATTTTGAATTTTGATTCATATTCTTTGTCTTCAGTGTGGAATTGTTACACATTTAATGTACTAAGATAATATCTTATGAAGGAAGTAATTTGGTTACATCTTCCTACATACAATATACGCACGATGTCTTTGTTGATTTTGTTTTCTAAATATTATGTGAAATGTTTTATATGTATACATATTAAGTGGCCAAAAAACGTTTGCCATGTAATTTATATCTTTCTGTAGTGTTAAATCACTGAAGTATTAATATCGCTATAAAAATATAGAAGATTTGGGTTGTACTCGTGTATTCGGGCTCGATTCTTGACGGTGACAGAGATTTGTTTGATGAACATTTAAATGTTTGTATTTCCGGGTCTGGGTGTATATTATTTTATTTATTACAGTCTATATTGAGGTTTTTCTGTTATTACTATAATAAATTTTAATACCTTGCTGATAAAAACGCCATCTTCATTTTTCAAGACCAAATTTACTACTTTTTTCCTAACTTTTTAGTGCGCCATCTGTTATCTTTTATCGTTATCATCACTGTATTTGTTTGTGTGTGTGAAATGCATGGTAGTGTGGGTAATGTTTTATTTATTGATTGAATGTACTTTATAAGCATTATTATTGAAAATTATTAGCGTTCTGCACTTCTCCTACACATAAACTGTAAGTGTGCCAAATTGTATGCTTCTGCGTCCGCGCAACTTTCGTAAAAATGGGTCCAAAGTTTTGGCAGAACGTATTAATATAAATATTAATCTCGTTGTAGTTATAGTAAATTATACGACCAAAGAAATCATAAAAAAATTATGCATTAATAAGTATACCTAACTCAAAAAGCACCAGTCGGAAAATGATAAAATTTATATGAGGACACCTCGGAATCATGACCTATTTTTCTAAAAACGAACCATCAAAATTGGTTGGCTAATGGCGGAGTAATCGTGTAACAAATATACAAAAAAAATTGCAACATTGAGAACTGCCTCTTTTTTTGGAGTCAGAAAAAATATTGAATGGACAGATTTAGTTTTATTGCTGCATGTGTGTGTTTGCGTGCTTGTCTATGTGTTTGTCTATAGAATCGTATCTCTTCACCGGAGTTATCATTTTTTATTTAAAAGCTGGCATGATCGAAATAAAAATCTCCTACAATGTGATAGGTGGCAAGCTTATCGCCAACCGGGCACACATCCTATCCTGAGCAACACAATACACATTTTTTATTTTATTTGTTGCCCGATCCGGGGAACGAGCCCGGGATCTCAAGAAGGCAAGTTCGACGCCGGACCACTAGACCACAGAGGCGATAAAGAACGAAGAGGCGATAAAGAATAAAGATGGAAGTTCTTAGTTTTAGTTTATGGAGATCTGTCTAGGCATTGAAGCTTACAAATGAGCTGATGACAGCTCATTTGTAAGCATCAGAATGAATATTAGCAGCGCTATGTGTGTTTAACACATGTTAAACCAAACAGTTAAAACATTAACGAATGATGGGACAACTGAGCTGGTCTGATGGAGCTCCAAGACTTAAACCTGGAATGCCTACTGGTACGCCTATCGAGTTTGGTATCGTTCGATTCGTCTAGTTTTGTTCATATTTTGTGGTGAACATAACTTGATAACAAGGACCTGATAAAAGAACTTTGATATAGCTGATAGAAAATATGATGGTAGTGACGGTGCTATGTTTTATTTTCTTTGCAGTTTATCTGAAGCACACCAAAAAGAGAGATGTTGTAAGTTAGATGTGTGTGTGTGTCTGTGGCATCATAACTTTTGTATAATGAACCGTTTATCAGAGGTTCATCTTTTTTTTTTATTTCAAGATTATTAAAAATAAAAAAAGCCCTGTACCTACCTGTTTGCAGACTGTATTACGCACTCGTTCCAGTAATTGACTGGCCGCAAATTGAAAGTGGGATACTGTCCCTAATAACGTATTACTTGACATAAATTAACGAGGATGATAAAATGTCCTCATTTGTAGAAAAAAAGTATTTCCGTCAACAAAAGTATTTTTCCATACGCTTCTGTTTTCTTCAACTAGTGCATGTATTACACACGCAAAATGATGTACATTAAGGTTAAGCAAATAGCTCCACCGTCAGTGCCTTATGATTTCCTGGTACTCGTTCATTATTTTCATACGTACGGATAACTCCTACAAGTTGCTTTTTTGTGTCCATGGCCAAATACGAGACGTATTTGTTATAGATATTGTTGTTGTGGTTATTTTTTTTTAATTAATGTCAGATATTGTAAATATTTACTTTTAAAGGATATATTTTTAAACAGTTTGGGGAATGAAAACTGATTTCCTGGTGACACTAGCAATAACTTTTACAAAAATATATTTTTTGGCTGTAGTAGTTTTGTAAGGGCTATCCTCATCAGAAGATTTGAAAAGTGCTATTCAACACGTATCAAATAACCCCAAATATCATAGAATATTGTTTAAATTTTTAAGAATTTTTATGGCAATCTTTATAATTAGATTATGTGCAAAAAAAACGACGGGTTGCACTCCGGGAGTGCCGGCAGAAGTGAAAACTTAAATGTTAAGTTGTGTATTTTTTAAATTTTGAAATGGTTAGGTTAATAACTTTGCACGAAGTGCTTTAATTATGAATATGAAAGTACTATCATTTATGTGGTAGAATACAATATTCACTTATTGCGCTATCGTACACAAACATTACAACACGAACATTCGCGCAAGCGCCCTGCGCCCTCTTACGAATTTCCAGACGCGAGTTTAAAAGTTTTTACCCATACTAAAAAGGTGCGCAACGCCGCTAAAGAAGTTTTCACTTCAAAATTTTTGATATGGTTCTATTTGCGTGAATTTCTTACCATCAGGAAATCTGTCTGCTTGTTTGTCTTCCATTATCATAAAAAAAATATCATAACAATTTCGCAATGTCAGCCGATTTACTCATGCATAAAAAATTTTGCTCAATCGCTTGGAAGAAAATCAAATTTGCACATTCCCATTACGATTATTACCAGATGAAACTAAATAAAAGCTTGTGAAATGAATCACTATTTCCCTTGGTAATGCTACACGTGCGAATGGGTGGAATAATTTCGCTAAAACTTTTTTTTCGAGTTAATTAATGCCAGAAAAAGATTCCTATTTTAGAAAAAAGTTGGTAATTTAGAGAAATATTAGAAAAGTTAAGAATTCTAAATACATAGTTAAGACATGACGTCTGTCGGGTCTATATATAAATAAATAAATATATATATATATATGGACAGGGATGTTTAACATGTCTAACGATGGATGGAGTAAATAGAGAAGAAAAGGTGAGAAAGAAAGAGAAGAGGTAGTAGGTACCAATCCAAACAAGTCAAGCAAAAACTTAGTACTAGTCATAAAATGTAAATGGGTCGTCTAAATTTTGTGATTAAGTTTTTTTTATACAAGAGGAGGCAAACGAGGAGTGACCACTGGTCAACTGATGGAAAGTGATCACCGCCATCCACGGACATCCGCAACACCAGGAGTACCACAGATGGGTTGCCGACCTTTAAGGAATTAGCACGCTCTTTTCTTGAAGGTCCATAAGTCATAATTGTTTGGGAATACCGCCCTCGGCAACTGATTCCACAAAGGTGTTGTGCGAGGTAAAAAATGTCTTTCTTTAGTGCTAATTTTTCACGAACAAACCGACACAAATAAAACTACTCTTTACCTAGCCACTCGTAAGGGGCTTGTTCCTTACGAGTTGCTTGGTAAAAAGTTGCTGGCCTATTACTTTAGACGAGCGTCACTAACATAGAGGACCGACATCAAGTAAGTCTTTTCGTTTAAAACGTATACGGAAGCCCGCATTATAAATGTTTTAATTTGTAGTAAAGAGATCAAGAACGTGTCTTCCATGCAAAGCACCATTTCCTACATTGTCCTTCAGCAGCACAAAGTCAACTTAAAAGTCGTTTATTGGCTTGAAGTTTTCCAAGTATGTTAGTTCTTGTTATGATCTACAAAACCTTCGACATGTTTTTGAGATCACAATATTGCACCCAGATTTATTTCATAGATTAAATTTATGAGTAGATGTCTTTGTTTGTTAGTTTTAAAGTACAACATATTTTTAGGCGACTCCAACAAGGAGGTGGTTATTAATTCGTCTATATGATTCTTACTCTATTACTTCGACAATTACGAATTGAATTTAAATGTTCATTATAATAATTAAGCTCAATAAAACCGCAAAATCCGACACCAACAATTTCATTAGATACCACGTCGCGATTTGATAGTTCTCTTTTTTCCAAAGATTACAAATTATTCCGAAATGGTCCTACACAAATTTTACCAAAATCTTACCAGTAGCTCAACATCCGCAAGAGATCGTCTACATAAACAAAAATTTATTAATCATTAGTATTACTCAAAAACCATGGAGCATGATAGAACTAATATGGTACCAAGAACTAATATGGTGGAATTATGGCCTATGTTACTAAAAAGAACCATCAAAATCGGTTGGCTAATTGCCCGAGTAATCGCGTAACAAACATACAAAAGTCGGTTAAAAAGGGGGTAGATTTATGACCTATGAATACAGAGGTGGTCCAGTTTGAACTAAGTTTTTGAGTTCTCTATCTATACTTAAAAATAAGACTGTAGAAGAGTGTTTGTACATAGAACATAAGGAAACAAAAATAGGTGCAGGCCACTGAAAAAGGCAAGCAGAACACATTTTTACTTTTTTAGTTTGTTTGTCTGTCTATCTGTCTGACTCAGAACCTTGATTCCCGCCGAATCTACTGACCCGTCATAACGAATTTTAGCCAGTAGGTCACTTACATTCCTGGGAAGATTATAAGATGAAGATTATAGGATAAATGCGGTCGAAATGAGAGTATTACGGAAAATATGTGGTGTGACGCTCGCTGACCGCATTCGTAACAGTAAGAACTGGGAAAAAGTGGGATTGAAAGAAAGTGTTGGTGTTAAAATGCGAAAGGGCATGCACCGCTGGTTCGGTCATGTGGCAAGAATGACAGACAAAAGATTGACAAAGCATATATACAATGCTAATGTGGATGGATTTAAGTACCCGGGGAGACCAAGGCTGACATTCCACGAGCATATCAATCGGATATTATCCAGGTAGTGTCAAGAGTCTCCGAAACCGGCGTGTTTGTGCGAAAAGAGTAATGAATGTGAAGGAAGCTAGACGGGTTTGTCAGGATCTTGAAGTCTGGCACTCGATACTCTCTGCCTACTCCGTAAGGGACTTGGCGTGAATATATGTATATGTAAGATTATAGGCTAATTTTTGTCCTGCTCACTAAAGGGGTTCTTGTGGGAAAGGGGTAAAAGTGAAATGTAAATTGGGCTAATATTCATTACTTCGTAGTCTAATTCAACCTATAATTGGATTATTATTCATTATTTTGTCGTCTGATTCAACTAACTTGTTTTTTGATTTGTACTATGTGCTTTACAGATTGCCCCGTAATTGTTTCGTCATAAAAAAGCATCTTCACGCCCATATCCCCGAAGAGGTAGGCAGAGGTTGTGCCAGGGCATCCACGACTAGCCGAAGATACTAAGTCCCATAATGTGATAGGTGGCAATCCTATCGCCAACCGGGCACGTTTCCAATCCCGACCAATTTTTTTTTTAGAAAATTGGAAAAATCAAATTTTCTTTTTGTTGGCCGACCCGGGATTCGAACCCGGGACCTCATGCAGTCAAGTCCAACAACTGAACCGCTAGACCACACAGGCGATAATATACATTTCGTCATACATTTTGTAATTTAGAAATAACAGTATACCTACTATAACACTAATAAACCTAGACCCTAACTAGAAAACCGGAATGTTGAGAAATATTTAAACATACATATACATAAATGTCTTTTAGCCAAGAAAGTAGGCAGAGAGCACGGAATGCTAAGTGAACTAAGTTCACCGGTTTGGCTAGTTATTATTATTGCACGATTAATAATACGATTTCTAGCCTTTGTCGTGTAGCGGTCCGGTGTTGGACTTAACTTCATTAAGTTCGATAAATGGGAAACAAAAAAAAAAAGGTGTAGTTTTTGAATTTTCAATAAAAACAACGTTGCCCGGTATTGGATAAGGGCAACAGCCACCTATCACATTATGGGACATGTCTTTGGCTAAACATGGGTGCTACAGTTTCATTTCTCCGGGGATACGAGCTTGAACATTTTAAAGAAATCAACTTGTAACTATGCGTCCCAATAAAAACCAATTATATTTGGCAGGAATAGGTAACGCCATGGAACCAACTTTCCGGTATGGAGGGTAACGTCCCAAGGATGAATGGAAACACTAGACCAAGGTTAACCTTTCAGATGAAGCTACGGGGGGCAACTGATAATTGTTATAAATAGTACTGTAGTAACATGTGACCGATATAGAATAGCGGTTGTTTTCATGTTACTGTAAAAATATGATTTTCGTTAAAGTTAATATTAGTAATTGGTTATTTATATTTTTGTAAAATGTTTTGTTACAATATTATCTATACTTACAAAATAACATGCCCTGACTGACTGATTCAAAACCAACCAAGCCAAAACTGTTAAAGTTACAGTCATAAAATTTGATAAATAAGTTCGTTTTATTGAGTAGACACTCACTAAGGACTGAATTTTGGAAAACCCACCCTAAGGGGTTGTAATAGGGGTTGAAAATTTGATAAAAAGTAATCATTTTCCAGGTTAGAAACATGAAACCTTATTTTTGACTTATTAATAATGAGTAGAGCTATATTAAAGCGTTTCTGGAAATTCTACCCCTAGAAGGCTGAAATAGGCGTTGAACGTTTGTATGAAAGTCCCTATTAATGTGGTAACTGGAAGGTATACAAAGAAGTCTTTAATTAAAATAATATTCCAAAATAATCAGTAAACATATTAACTGCCACGCGAGCAAAGCCGCGGGTAATAGCTAGTTAATTTTATAGAAATCATATTTTTACAGTAACATGATACTGTAAAAACATGATTTTCGTTAAAGGTAATATTAGTAATTATTTATTTATATTTTTGTAAATTATTTTGTTTGATTTGTATATCTAGGACATGCCTTACAAAAAGAGCCTTTTGAGTAAACCTCAAATATTCAAATTTATGTGTTACAAATATTCTTGTTAAAAAACATTGCCAAGCGAAATTTGCCGAAATCGAGAGCGCTCTATATAACCAGAAATGATTCGTGAAATTTAGACCCCTGACGGAAAAAAGGGGTGTTTGATCAAGGGGAAGTTTAATGTGTCTGTCAGTACCATCTTATCTTTTGAGTAAACAGACGGATTTCAACGCGGATTTTTTTGGTTTGAAAGCTGACGTGATCGAGATCGTTTGTAGCTACATCGCTTATAGGTTTTGTAGAAGTTACTGTGTTTTTTACTTTTATGACACTAAAAGAAATCACAAAAAAGATGTATATTATACATCTATACTTAATAGAAAAAGGCGTTACTTTGCGGTAATCCATACTTAAATCCAAATAAAATTATTTAATTTGCAATAACGCACCAAAAAAGTTTATACCTATTATGACGTGATAAAACAGGCAAAATAGTGCGCTATGAATGAATTGGACTTACCAGAAGTTAAAAATATATCCAGCTCCACACAACACACACCACTAAACTGTTTTATTAGCACCAACAGTGCACAAACTACTAAAAACTCAGCATCATCAGGAGAATTCGACTGCACTCCACCAAGGTCTGCCCTGCCTATTTTCTCACGCCACAATGCGTATACATTTTTTGGCGGAAAATTGCAAATTAAATAATTTTGTTTGGATACATCTATACTATTTATTATACATCGATTTGTCACATTCGCATTCGCCGTGATCGATTGTAATGAAGCATCTTCATTCATAGCTACTTATATAACATATTGGAGGCACTGGTGATAGATTTTCTGTCTCGTATCATCATCGAAATGGTGAGTTGTGTCAATTTCTTACTGGCTATTGCCAGCATGTTACCCGCGTGCTATAAATTATGAATAGGCTTACAGGAAGACACTTATTGTGTAGTAATAAGTTTATTATACCTTAAATTTATCATAAATCAGCCGATCCGGCGTACTTTGTATCGCTTGATATTAACAGATACTAAGTTTGTATGAAATTAAAGCTTTGATAAAAACTGGGTACGCCAAGCGATACGAAGTACGCCGGGCCAGCGCAGCGGCGGTCGAAAAAAAAGTGTTATTTTCCCATTTTCCATTACAATTGTTCCGTTTTTTTCTTCATAAGAACCTTCTCATGACAATAACCAAACCAACAAAAAAAATATCATCAAAATTGGTCCATGCATTAAGGGGTGATGCGATGACACGCGAAATGTGGATTTATTTATTTATATAGGGTAACATTTAAAGCACCAGCCAAATTTTGATAAACGTTTCGGAATCGGTAACACTTCCGATCTATGTAAAAACTAAAAAATATCCGATATAAAATACAAAATGAATGATTATAACGTAAATCTATATATATAAAATAAAGTGGTGTTAGTTACACTATTTATAACTCAAGAACGGCTGAACCGATTAGGTTGAAAATTGGTAGAGGCGTAGCTTAGAATCGGAAGAAGGACATAGGATATTTTTTATCGTGTTCGATTATGAGGAAATTGGGAAAAACAACAATTTAATTTTTTCTGTACAAACTGAATGGGCGGAACGAAGTTTGCGGGAACAGCTAGTATATCATAAAAGTTGTTCCTAACGACCGCATTCGCGAGCTGGTGACGCCATGAATCGTACTAGGTACGACATAGCGTGGCAACAAGTGAAGCATTTTGGCGGACCGTTGAAATGAATGTTTGAAAAAGTAAATTTTACAATTTGGGAATTATATATTAAAGATGTACTACCAATTAAACATTTAGGTACCTCCTTATACTAAAATTTAGGCGGTCCTTTCGAAGTAGGCCTGTATATAGATACGAAGAAAGAGTAGTCACTGTGCCATTCTAAAAATAAATAAACTTCGATACCCGCGACTTTTCGAAGCGATGTTGTTAAAAAAGTTATGTAGGTACCACATTTTTTCAATCTTTGGGATAAATGTCATTATAATGAATTAAAAACGAATGAATTGCGAATATATTGGCCCTGTCAAGTTCAGACGCAGAGTATAAGATGTTGTTCTGCCAAATTAATTACACTAGTGGTCGCCCATTGGTCGAAAGTCGACACTTACAAATTTTAAGATCTTGTTGATAAGAACGCCATCTTCATTTCTCAAGAGCACCTAGTATATTTCCAAACTTTTTAGTGCGCGATTTGTGATCTTTTATCGTTATCATCAATATATTTGTTTGTGTGTGTCAAATGCATAGTAGTACGTGTAATATTTTTTTTTTTTAATAATGTACTTTATAAACATTACCATTAAAAATATTAGCGTTCTGCACTTCTCCTACACATAAACTAAAAGTGTGCCAAATTTCATACTCCTCCGTCAGCGCAATTTTCGTAAAAAGGGGTCCAAAATGATTGCTTCACGTATTAATATATACATTAAACTACACACATCGACAGCCGTGAGCTACGGATTTTTTTTTAATATTTTTCCGACAGGGGTTAAAAATACGTTAACCTTATTTTCTCTAGTTTTGATTAAAGTTTAATTTAGTTGAAATAAGTTTGGTTTGATTCGTTTTTAATTTCAAAATTGTTATTATTAAATATGTATGTCACTTCTCATCAACTTCATGGACTTTCACTGTAACATAAGGTAAACATGGCGCCGTATTTGATAACCCTGGGGTTTCTCGGCCAGAGGAATATTTTACTTGAGTCTTAACTGCGTAATCTGACAATGACGATACATTGGTAAAAATAACATCACAGGAAGTAAAAGATGAAAATTTACTAGAAGCACGTGGGAAGTTGCAACCGTAATCGGATCTTAGGAATAAGGCGTATTTCATTTCGATCACTAAAAAAACGCAAGGTTTTTGGTTATAGAAGTATAGCATTTTTTTGTTATTTAACTTTATTTATTTTTTTGTGTTTTGTTACTAGGTGGCAGAGTTTCTTAGCGACTCGCCTGGATTGGTATCACCGCCTTACATATTCCTGCCACCATAACGTCCAATGCTTGCCGTTGACGTGTTCCGGTTTGGAGGGTAAGGTAGCCGGTAAACTTACTTTTGCTCGAGGTTTAACATCCTGGCCTTAGGTTGGAAACGCACTATTACCGCCATTGGTGTCTGTAGGCGGCGTGAATTTCTTACCATCAGGAAATCCTGCTTGTTAGCCTTTCATTATCCTAAAAAAGCAAACATTGACTTAACAAGCTTGTCTTTAACGGCCACTATACCTACTCAATTTTTTAACAAACTAGCACCAAAAAATTGTTTTGCATTGCTATTGGCGCCCGTAATCAACTTAAAGTTCATTTCAACTAATTAGAACGCTTTGTGCTCATTGTCAAATTATAAAAGCGCGTTTTGATTGGTTGAAATGATCTTGGTACTCGTTTGTTAAAGTAATCAGACTATAATAGCTTGTATTAAAATAAAATTAAGTATTATTTTCCTATTTTTCTCGTGGTGTAATGTGATGTGAAAAATGACAACGCATAATGGGGATTTATGTAGGTTTATTTTATAGATTTTTGGTATAAAAATATCCAATTCCACTCAAAATCGTAAATGTTAGTAAAATTGTTACATAAGTCGTCTCGAATTTGGATGCTATGACAATATTCAATAATCTACGATAAAACTTGCATGTAGTGTAACTCAGAACCAACTTTCGATCATGTCAGGTTCAAACAAAAAAATCCGTATGTAAATCGGTCCATCTGATCGAAAATTATGGTCAGCTTTTTGTTTTTCTTTTTACATAGATAACGTGGTCTATAAAGTTCTAAAATGTCCCACTGTATCAAAACGCCGTGTCGCCGCCCTCTTATCGTCCTTTAATTGCCCAATAATTTTACAAACTATAGTAACGACAGAAATTACTACGTTAAAAAAACCGACTTCAAAACTAAAAAGTAAAAAATAATAACTAATAAAACTAAAAAGTAAATATCGCCTGTGTGGTCTAGCGGTTTAGATGTTGGACTTAACTGCATGAGGAAAAAATTAGAAAATGTACATTTTAAATTTGCTAATAAAAATAATGTTGCCAGGGATTTAATATGTGTCCGGTTGGCGATAGGCTTGCCACCTATCTCATTGTGGGACTTAATGTCTTCGGCTACTTGTGGGTGCCCTGGTTTGTGCCTCTGTCTAACCCTTCGGAGATATGGGCGTGAATATACTTTTTAAAAAAACAACTTATGTCTTCAGTGTAAGTCCCCGTAATCCCGTATCACAATTGATTGAACTCGATTACACTGAACTTAGTTTTACTAAACTCGGTTTTCAATATGATCGGTGAAATCAGCCCTAGGTGTGTGAAAAGAGGGTAAATAAGATGCACTTGTGCGCAACCGACAAAATTTATTCGTTGAGCAAAGCCCAACCCTAACTACGTTGATATAGGGAACATTTACTGACATTTTCACAACTACCAACTCTTTAGAATTTATGCACGCCTAGTAACTACGGGGCATTGTGTTGGTTGATGTCAAGGTAGATTTTCCAATTTTTCCCGTTGGGGATTATTTCGTTTCCGAGGTTTGGACAAATGTCTATTAATATTAGTTTCCGCCCTTGAGCTTGGATCTTGGCAAAGGTTTTGTTTCTGTGGCCTTCTTTACAACCAAGGGTAACAGAACATAACAAAATTTATAAAGTGACTGATTACCGATTTAGTACATGAAATCTATTAAAGTAGGCGGTACATAAAAAAATAATAGCGAAAAGTGCATTTAAGTACAAGTATACCACGTATTACTGAACAACGAGACCGATTTGACAAATTTTGGTTTTGAATTACTAATATTAAGTTCGCCAGGACAGCAAATAAACGGAAAAAAATAAAATTGGGCTAACCCCAATGTAAGTAAATTTATTATATGCTCGTGAAAAGAGTGTAAACGATACAAATACATAGAAATACTCGTATGTATAATACTGTAATAAACACCAAGACCCGGGTATACAGACATCATTGTTTACCACACAAATGCCTGCTCCAGACGAGAACATGACAGTCATTATGACGTCAAGTATAGGTAAAGCGGTGGATCCCTAGTCCCTACTCGAACAAGTTGCTGCATAAAATGTACCACCAGTGGTCTAGTTGGTACTGGCCTATATATTAACCAGAGCTCGCCTCTTACGAGCAGTTTGGCAGAGAGGCAGATGGTTTATTGTACTCAGACATGGGGAAAACCGCCCCGTTTTCGAAAGCACACAAATATTTATATTTTTGTAGTGTTCTTATATGCCCATTGATAATAAGTAGACACCTTAATTTTCTCTGTGCTTTGCATGTCCCCACCCCATAATCCACGTCAATTGATTAAGGCCTGCCAAGTACATTCGAAATGTCCTTTAAAGAATCCAGTTTCGAAATTTCGGAACAAAATGGCACCCACTACAAATCCTCTCAAATTGCGTACGGAAAAATTCTGATCGTGTATTGCAGGTCTGTATATCTATATTTTGTTTGGATTTAATCCGTTCGATTTTTTTTTCGAAACAGAGTTTTGTAACATCAGTATGTACGTGGCAGGCCTAATCAGGATGATGTAGGTTTAGTAATCGCTGTGCTTTGCCCACTAGAACAAATACGTAATCGTCTTCGTCCACGTTTCTTTGTTATTTCGTCATTAATGTATATTGTAAACATCGCCATTGTATGAATGATCCTCATTACTAGGTATCGCTTGGTTAAATAGCTACTGAGAGTCATCATCATCATTTCAGCCATAGGACGTCCACTGCTGAAAATAGGCCTCGCACGTTGACTTCCACTTCGACCGGATGGAAGCGGCCTGCATCCAGCGAGACCCCGCGACCCTCATAAGATTGTCTGTCCCTCTCGTGGGTGGTCGTCCTATGCTTCGCTTGCCGGTACGTGGTCTCCACTCGAGAACTTTTGTGCCCCTGACTGAACTGAGAGTATGTATGGGAAAATTAAAATATTGTTTTTGCCGCTCCGCTATTACAGTCATTTGGAATGGTGTTAATATTTCATGATCAAATTGTTCGGGTATTATGCGAGGGGGGTGTCAAGAGTCTCTGAAATCGGCGTGTTTGTATGAAAAGGGTAATAAAAGAACCAGATCAGTACAGACCAGTACAGGCCTCCTTTGTAGAATAGAACATCTGCCTTCTTTGCCAGGCAGCTCGTAAAAGGCGAGCATAGGCTTACCTTCACTGACACCGTGACATCCGACTAGATAGTGGAGTTTGGCAGTGAATCGCCCGGATTGGTACCACCGCCTTTCCTATTCCTGCCGCCATAATGTTATGACGTGTTCCTGTTCGGAGGGTAAGGTAGCCGGTAAACTTACTTTTGCTCGAGGCCTAACATCCCGGCCTCAGGTTGCCACCGCAACATTACCACCTTTGGTATCTCTAGGCGGCGTGAATTTCTTACTAACAGGAAATCCGTCTGCTTGTTTGCCTTCCTATAACATAAAAAAGACCAGTCTGCAAGCATCGTGATTTTTGGCACTCGATACTCTCAGTCTAACCCATAAGGGACTTGGCGTGAATATGTGTACGTATGTGTATTGCTTTTTTATTTTCTTTTCCTAATGATAATTAACACAACAACAATTGAATCAACAACATCGGTTCAAGCGTGTTAGGATGACCAAGGGAAATGGGAATTTATTTTTACAGATGAGACTAGCTAAACTGACAGCCGTATTAATATAGAATTTTTTTTATGCTAGAGGAAGGCAAACAAGCAGACGGATTTCCTGATGGTAAGAAATTCCCGCCGCCTAGAGACACTAAAGGTGGTAATAGTGCATTGCCAACCTGAGGCCGGGATGTTAGGCCTCGAGCAAAAGTAAGTTTACCGGCTACCTTAACCTCCGAACCGGAACACGTCATGACGTTATGGCGGCAGGAGTAGGTAAAGCGATGGTATCAATCCGGGTGAGTCGCTGCCAAACTCTACCACCTAGTAATAAACAATATAAAATATATTGTTTTTTTTTAAATTAAGGACTAAAGCAATGTTTTTCCCATATTCTCTTCCATTTTTTATTTCCTGGTTTTTTCCGACTATGAATTTAAAACGTCCACCATTTAAAATTCTGCCCTGTGTTTTATTCTTCTTACCTTACAACTAGATGTTTAAATTTTTTCATGTCTCTGGTATTAGCAGCCAGACGTGTGACTGAGTACAGTACGTCGCAACCAGATACTTTGGAAA
>NJDD01000967.1:0-31894 GCA_002245505.1 Calephelis nemesis | reverse complement strand
TTTTTTTAGGGTAGTAGGAAAAATTCCCTTCTCAAAGCATAAATTTGCTAAGTGGATAATAATCGGGACAAGGTCGAGTTTTGCTTGTTTCAAAAAAATAGTGGGAATGTTATCAT
Source organism: Calephelis nemesis (assembly GCA_002245505.1). Classification (NCBI taxonomy): domain Eukaryota; kingdom Metazoa; phylum Arthropoda; class Insecta; order Lepidoptera; family Riodinidae; genus Calephelis; species Calephelis nemesis. The sequence continues at coordinate 31,778 of NJDD01000967.1, read as the reverse complement.
GACCCGGGGCACTATTTGATTTAAGGTCGACAAGTATATTATCTATTTCAGTGTAATCTGTGTTTAAAAGCACAAGAGAGTTGATAAGAATGCCATCTTCATTTCTGAGGACCAACTACTTTGGTTCCAGACTTTTTAGTGCGCCATCTGTGATATTTTATTGTCATCATCATTAGTATTATTGAAATAGTATTATTTTAATATGTTATGGTAACCCCTGAGGACAATGATACAGCTTCAAATGCAAATTTCTTAGAGAAAAAATAATACTCAATTTTTTTGTGAGATACGTTTAGAAAGTGTTTGCTATTTCTGTAGTTTGCTTTTTATCGTAAATAATAGCATCAAAAATTACCTAAATTCAGTGAAATTCATATTAATACTACAAAACAATCTATTCCAAATTTTGATAAAAAAAAAGTCACGTGACATAAGTAATGACGTTACTAGTGCAAAAAAATGCAGGGCGCGCTGTCGTTGTTTGTTTTACATTGCGTATTGTAAAATAAAAATATGCTTATTCGAACAACGAAAATCTTTGCAAGGATGGTAGGTTATATGAGAAAGAAATTCACAATTAGATGACTTTGTAGTGTTTTTTTTTAATTTATTTTGAACGTCTTTAATAATTGTAGGCTACGAGGAGTTGGAGCGCACGCTGCAGTACCGGTTCCGGGACCGCGCACTGCTGCTGCAGGCGCTCACCCACGCCAGCCACCACACCAACCGCCTCACCGACTGCTACCAGCGCCTCGAGTTCCTCGGAGACGCCATACTGGGTCAGTGCTCTAGTCACCATATGAAATACCAAATGCTGCTAACGGTGCTTACTAAAATATGAAAAGACAAGACCATTGAGTTTCTTTTGCCGGATCTCCTCAATCATTGGCCGCATCCCGAACCGGTAGTAGATTTTTTAATTGTGTGCTAGTGATAAGAACAATATAAAACCTGTCAAGTGCGAGTAATTTACAAGTAAATATTCTGTAAAAATTTTGTTACCGTTTTAATATTGAGCAAAAAAATATGAAAAATAAATTTGGTGTCGTGGGACACCAGGTAGGAACGAAGTTCCTTCGGCTAATGTAGAATCGACACAATTCATCAGTATTTACTATGCATTGGCAGGGTGGAGTGAGGAAGAAAGAGAAAGGTATTATACACTACTCGTTTGTGTATACGACAGTCGCGCCTGCGCACATCTCATTTAACGATTTTATTTCAACCACTTTTTCTTACGGTTTTTACTACTACATTTTTTTCAGTTCGATCGCACAGCAACTGTCGTGCCTGCGCACGTCTCGTTTATCGGTATTATTCCACCCACTTTTTCTTGTGGTTTTTACTATCACATTTTTTTCAGTTCGGTCGCACAGCAACTGTCGCGCCTGCGCACGACTGTCTCATTTATGCCCGGTTCCTATAATCAACGAATCGTAATCCGTCAGCTAAACCATTCGTAGTTTGTTCAAAAGTAACGGAACGTTACCAATATTTTCAGAAAATGTTTAGAATCAATAGTCGGAAACGAGCAACCGTTGTTAGTAATCTTACTAAGCGTACAAAATACTACCATCCGTAATCAAAACGACTCGTTTTTTGAATATAGGAACCGGGCATTAGCGGTATTATTCCACCCACTTTTTCTTACGGTTTTTACTATCACATTTTTTTCAGTTCGGTCGCACAGCAACTGTCGCGCCTGCGCACGTCTCATTTAGCGGTATTATTCCACCTACTTTTTCTTACGGTTTTCACTATCACATTTTTTCAGTTCGGCCGCGCAGCAAAATCCCTTTCTCCTCCAAGCCTGTCGTAAGGAACTTCGTTTTAAAACCACGTTTATTGTATGGGGTATGTTGTTATAGCGTCAACGGAAATACATCATTTGAAACTGTCAGCTTTCTAGCTATCACGGTTGATATGAGATACAACCTGGAGACAGACAGACAGACAGCGGAAGCTTAGTAATGGGGTCCGTTTTTACCCTTTGGGCACGAAACCCTAAAAAGAAAAAAAAGTAATAGCCATTGTAAAATTTTAATTTCATTATAGTTCAGTGAAAAATTAATTTTATTAGTATTTCACCGAACTTAACGACGTAATAAAAAGTAAGGGGTTAAAATTTTTACCACATGATTTGAAGTCTCCGCAGATAATTAAAACCATCGATAATAGATGTAGACGAACGGGTGCAGATTCAAATCCTGAGTTGTTTTTTTTTTTCTGTCTTTACAATTTGTGAAAACATTTTATGTGGTGTATGTTAAATAATATTTTATTATTAAAAGTTCCTGCATTTTGGAAAAAATCCATCTCACTCAGGGCATGGAATTTAGCTATCGATGTATAATCGTAAGAAAAAAGTTAGGTATTTCTTTGTATCATTTCAGTGATGTAGTGATCTCGTAGTCTTGGAGTAAACTACTTGAGGTTCCAGGTATGATTCCCGGGTCGAACAACTCAAAAGATGTCTGTCAATTTTCTAAAAACGTTGTCCGGAACTAAACTAGTACCCGCATGGCGATGGGTTTGTAACGTATTAACTTGTTGAACTTTGTATATTCGTCTAATCGCGACTGTCTTGATGTACCTCTGCCTACTTTTGAGATGATATAGGCGTGAAGATGCTCATAAATTTAATCGTCAATTATTAACTCAAATGGCAAGGCATTGTTAAAGACAGACTGACATTTAGGATGATTCTTTTTCTTTATAAAAATTGTTTATGTTTATATAATGCATGGTAAAAATTTAAGTATTTATAAGGGGAAGATAGGAAAAGAAGGGGATTATTGATATTCTGATTGTTTGTAATTAAAGAATCAAAAGTGAGAATTACTTTCCCAATTTAATTCAATAACAAACAACATGAAATAAAATTAACATAGACAAAAAACGTTCAAGACAGACGACCATGAGCGCTTGTTAAATACAACAACTGTTATGGGTACGACAATTGTTGAGTATTGAGTTGATTGTAACTAGAACTTTTCGTAAAATCAGCGTCTTTTTAAGTTTCACAACACATACTCGTTGGTCGAGTGGCTAGCCTAACTACACCGTCTAACCGCGAGGCTCGGGTTCGATTCCCGACGGAGGTCGGCGTTTGTGTGATGAATATTTAGATGTCTGCATTTCCGGGTCTGGTTGTTTATTAAATTTATTCTGGTATCTATTTAAGTATTTCTATGTATTAGAATCGTTGACTAACACCTATAACACAAGCATATAATTTGCTTACTTTGGTGTTACATTCAATATTTGTAATTTGTCCAGAAATATTTTATACAACAACTGGGCTAGATAGATCATGGAAGCATAATTATGGAAATATGAAAGTTGGCACCTTCTTTTCTTGTACCTCCAAGTTCTGTGTTAGGGCAGAACGTCGGTGTATATTGTAGTGTGTGTCGCAGACTACCTGATCACCCGGCACCTGTACGAGGACGGGCGGCGACACTCGCCCGGCGCGCTCACGGACCTGCGCTCGGCGCTCGTCAACAACACCATCTTCGCCACGCTCGCCGCTAGACACGGCTTCCACAAGTTAGTCCCACACACACATACACACAAACACCTACACACAATATACAATGTATTATGTTAAAGTTATTATTCTTTAGGGGCGTTATAAAAAAATGAGAGTGAAGTTTGATCGCATCTGTCACAGAAAAGTAACATCATGAAGTTGCCTGCTTTAGAAACATGTTGCTACATTCACACACATGTTTTAGTTTCATACAAGTTACACGTACATATTTTTTTGTTCTATGCGTACACTGTCGCACTTACCTAAATAGGTAAACACCAAAAGTAGTAACGGTGCGTTGCCAACTTGTGGCCGGTATGTTGGCCTCGAAGACAAAAGTATGTTTACCGATTACCTTATCCTCCAAACCGAAACACGTGAACGGCAAGCACTGACGTTATGGCGACAAGAATAGATAGATAAGGCGGTGGTACCAAGCCCGGCGAGTCGTTGCAAAACTCTACCACCTAGTCAATTGTCACGGTGTTAGTTAAGGTAAAGCCTTTGCTCACCTTTTACGAGTTGCCTGGCAGGATGGCAAATGGTCTATTTTGCACAGGAGCCTGGACCAACACGATGAATAGTTTGTTAGATTTCAATGATATTAAAATACATGCAGACTAATATAATAAAACTGCTAGTGGAACGTTAAAAAAAAGTATTTGGGACCATCTCGGAATCATAAGCTTTACCAAATCACGATTTGTTTTGTTTTTGCAGTTGTTGTTTAGTTGAAGGTGTTGTTTTTTGCATTTTTACTGTGCTTAAATTATTTACAATAATAGTTGTAACTCGTTTTTCCGAATTGTTTATTGTTTAATTAAACCCATTTAGTGAAGTCCTAAGCACCTTCCATTTTTAGGTACTTCCGTCACATGTCGCCGGGGCTGAACGAGGTGCTCACCAAGTACGTCAAGATCCAGGTGGAGAACGGACACTCCATCAGCGAGGAGGTAAGGGGGCCCGACCCTTGACACATTCATCGCATTTGAGCTTCGAACACTAATCGTTTGCGTATTCTAGCAGTCCGGCGTCGGACTTGACTTCTTAAGGTCCCTGGTTCAATCTCCGGATCGGCCAACAAAAAAAAAATAAGATATTGATTTCCAACTTTCATATAAAAAATAACGTTGCCCAGGATTGGATATGGCAATAGGTTTGCCACCTTTCATATTAAATATAACTAACATATTAAATATTTTTTACCAGCACTACTTGATTCAAGAGGACGAGATGGAGCAAGCTGAGGACGTGGAGGTTCCTAAGGCTTTGGGTGACCTGTTCGAATCCGTGGCGGGGGCTATCTTCTTAGATTCAGGTGGGTATTTATATGATTACAAGCGACAGTTTTGTGTTTCGCGTTATATACGTCAGTTCCCTTTTTTACAATACGATAAGACAGCGAAGAAGCATACGGATCTACTGAAAGAGTGAACCGTGGCTTATAGACACCATAGATGTTATTGGTACATCGCTATCATCTGTCTAAGATGTTAGTCCTATTGTGCAAGTCTATTGGCTGCCTTACCCTTTGGATCAGAACACGATAGTACCAAATACTGACATCATGACGACAGGAATAGCTAAAGGGGTGGATCATTACCCGGGCAAGTTGCTGCATAGTATTCTGCCACCAATGGTCTTGTTGGTAATGGCCCTTCTAATTTATATAAACTTCTTATTAAATGCCAAGCAGGGTAGCACATGGTCATTTCTACACAGAAGACCCGGATTAACATGGGAAAAACCTTCTTCTTACCTCGTTTATCCCAATTCTGATATTGGTGTTGTTAAATTCGTCTCAACAGCCCAAGTCTTCTAAGATTTTAGTCATTACAATAATAAAAGACGGAGTTGAGTTGTTATTGTTTGTAGTTTTTTTTCCTGACTCATAAAATGAGGAGGACCTCAATTATTCGTAAGTGAATTCTTTTCGTATGTTTGTTACGCTTTGATGTGGCGGATGTGTGGGGGATTTTGACGATTTTTATTTTTTTATGGTAAGGAATAAACACCGCCTATGATCAGATATTTATGACGCTTTTCCAAACTTAAATTAGTTTACTGTTGACCCTAACTTTCAACCAGAAAAACGGCAGCGTCGAGCACTGATCTTAAAGTAATTGTTTAAACTAACTAATTAATGCAAGTTTATGTCTATCCGTGGGTAGGAATGTCCCTGGGCGCTGTGTGGAAGTCATACGTGAACCTGATGGGTGCCGAGCTCGAAGCGTTCAGCGCTGCTGCGCCCAAGTCGCCCGTACGGGAGCTGCTCGAGGCCGAACCCGACACCGCCAAGTTCGGGTGAGTCACGCACACCACGCAACCTACACTACGCTACGTACACCACGCATCGGATGCCACGCACTGTACGTACGCCACGCATCATACGCCACTCTATACGAGGAATTGTAGGCCACGCACCCTACGCCACTAACCGTAGACCGCTCACCGTACACCATACACCGATACCGCAGCTTATCACCATTTAGCCTTTGTAGGAAATGTTCATCATGCCTAGACACCATAGATTTTACAAGTGCGTCGCTGTCCTGTATTTTTTGCACTTGCACAATAGACTTAAATCCACGGTTTTAGGCCTTAATTTGCCAATTCTTACCCTTGTAATCGGAACATGGTACTATCGTTATGGCGGTAAGAATAACTAGGGCGATGGATCCCCCAGGCTAGTTGGTGAACAGCACTCTACCACCAGTAGTCTTGTTAGCAATGACCCATTTGACTTATGTTGATCTTAGACGAGCGGGTTGTGAGTCAAATGGTCCATTCTTTCCCCAGTGTTGGTCCGGGCTCCTTTGCAGAATAGACCATCTGCCTTCCTGTGCCAGGCAGCTCGTAAAAGGCGGGCATAGGCTTGCCGTCACTAACACAGTGACATCCTACTAGGTGGTAGAGTTTCGCAACGACTCACCCGGATTGGTACTTCCGCCTTACATATTCCTACCGCCATAACGTCATGACGTGTTCTGGATCGGAGGGTAAGGTAGCCGGTTAACTTACTTTTGCTCGAGGCCTAACATCCCGGCCTCTGGTTGGCAACGCACCATTACCACCTTTGGTGTCTCTAGGCGGCGAGAATTTCTTACCATCAGGAAATCCGTCTGCTTGTTTGCTTTCCAATGTTATAAAAAAAAACTACACTGAAGACCTGTGGTAACACGAAGAATATTTTTAATTTGAGTACTTAACCATCTTATAACAATTATTATTTCATCATTGTCTGACCATTTAGTCACTTTTAACGATTTAATAATTTTATGATCATTTAAATATTTTTGTTTCCATCTAACTACATTCTGACCGTATACTTTTACTAATTAACTGGTTATTGTCCAAATGTCCCTGATCAGTTGATATTGATAAAATCTTTAGAATTACTGGTAATATATAATTCTTTCGGTAAAAAAACAGTTTATATGTCATCCATCACATTACGACCATTATTTGACTCGGAGTAAGGACTGAGGACGGGTAAAACTGGTGTGACAACTCTATGAAGATGACAATTCTATGAAGGTGGATTGTAAAAAAGTCTTACCGCACGTATCCTCGGAGATTTCCGCAGAGGTACAACCAGAACACGATTAACCAAAGATACTACTTATTTATGCAATGTGATAAGTGCTAAACCTATCGCCGCAAAATTATGTAATACCGGGCAAGGTTGTTTTTATTAATATATAACCGACCAGCTGTCCCGGGGAACTTCGTTCCACCCGTTCTATTTATATGGGAAAACTTAAAATGAGGCTAAATTAAAACCTCGTATTTTTTTTCTTTTTTCTTAAATTTTTAAACCTTCCATAAATAATTTAAAACCAAAATTAGCCAAATCGGTCCAGCTGTTCTCGAGTTTTAGCGAGACTTACGAAGAGCAATTGTTTTTTTTATATAAAAAATAATACAAGCTGTTTTTTTTATTGTAGCAAACCGGAACGTCTGGCCGATGGGCGGCGTGTGCGTGTGTGTGTGGAAGTGTTCGGGCGGGGGGCCTTCAAGGGGATCGGGCGGAACTACCGGATCGCCAAGGGGACCGCCGCGCGCTGTGCGCTCCGACATCTCAGGGACGCTCGCCCCCCACGACGGTAGGGGGGGGNNNGGCAACTGGCCTCAAGGATACTCAAGGATTGACAGAACTGGGACTGAGATATTTTCGACCAAGAGCGATTTGGTTCGAGGATCTACGCGACTTTAATATATGCAAAACTGGGCAAATCATCGAACACTGTGCATATTTCCGCTTGCTACTTGATAGTGCATCCGTTTTTACGAGGTATCCGGTATTCGACTGCAGCTGGAATAATTTTAATGCAGTCAAACTACAAAAAAATTACTTAAATTTTAATGCTACGTCGATTTGTATGTAAATTCGAATCAGATTGCAATGGGATCGCCTGGAGGGTAAAAAAAGGAAAAAAAAATCGCTGAGAATTTTGGCGCCATCAAGAGAAAAGGTCAAAGTTTTTTCATGTATATTGATTTCGTGTTTATATTGAGTGCAATTAGTCAATTTTGGTGGAATTTTGTACAATAATTTTGTTCAGTGAAAGTAAAAGAAATTAAAGTATCGTGTATTTCCTCGTTGCCGCCAAAACTCACAACATGAGCTTGAGTAATGAGGCCACCGCTTTACCCAGGACTCTGACATGACTTATTGGCGACTTATGACTACATATAATTGAATCCCGATTTTGGTAAATTTGATGCAAATTTCTACTTGACTAATGGCAAAATACTATGTGAATGCCAAAACCTAAAGAAAGAAAAAGAAGAAATCGCTGGCGATACATAAAAAATGGAAATCGACCTTGAAATCTCCCGCATTTGTTATAGTTAGTTGGCACCAGAAGGCACACTTAAAGGACACTGATGGTAAGGAAATAAATTGACATGTAATTCGAGAGTGATATGCGAAATTATTGTGACTTGTGATTAAGCAGCGAGTGTTAGTAACGTGAGTGGTGCGTGAAGATTAAATATGTTTATACCGATTGGAAAAGTATCCAGATTGCGGAAACCACTGTATACTTTCGCCACTGGGACGTCCTGCTTACACCAAAACCTCTCCAATATATCTATTTCTTTAATATACCAAATTTTACGAAACATGTTTTTTTTTATTTATGGGGAAGTAAAAGTTTAATATAACGATCTTCAAATAATATAATGTACTAGCTGTCCCGACGAACTTTGTTCCACCCGTTCAGTATGGGAAATAATAAAGTATTTTTTTTTCTGTTTCCCTCGCAACTTTTCCGGGTTTTTTCATAAGAACCTTCTACTGATAATAACTAACACAATAAAAAAGAATTCGGAACGGAACAGTCGTTCGGAAGTAAGGCGCTTACCAACACATTTAGCGATTCATTTTTATATATCTTATATATAAAATTCTCGTGTCACAATGTTCGTTCCCATACTCCTCTTAAACGGAACTTACTGATTTTAATGAAATTTTGTGAGCATATTGAGTAGGTCTGAGAATCGGCCAACATCTATTTTTTATAACCCTATATGATGAGGGTGAATTATTTCATACCCCTTAGTGATAAGGGTGACTCACCCCGATTTTTCCATAGCAGAACAACGTCTGCCGGGTCAGCTAGTAATGTATAATACTAAAAACGAAAATGTTTAATAACCCCCAGCAACCCACATGTAGCTGAACGAACCATATTCAGTAGGATTACTCTTTGATCTTGATGTCTTGCAAAATTGGAATATATGTTAAGATACTCTTGAACATTATACTAGTGATAGTTTCTTTGCTTATCGTCGGTGCTTGGTGGAATTCCACTCTAAAGACAAATTATTACCTACACAAAAAAAAAATGTATTTTAGCCAACCGGTTTTTCTATTCAAGCATCATCAGGGCTGTAAGTGTTATAATTATATATAACAATGAATTATAATTATATATAATAATATATAGTATAATAATAAAGCTATAATTGTTGTAGCCTTGAGCTTGAATAGTGATACCGGTTGGTTAAAATAAAACACTTAATAAAAATATGTTGTAGAAAGTAAAAATGTAGTTAATGTTTCTACAATACTAGAAAATTATTAACATTTAGTTATATTTTATAATAAACAAATTGTTTATTCGGACTCGTTGAACTTTTGAGTTTAATATCAATAACGCGCTAGTAGTGTTCAAGAATAGCAACCTAATATTATGTAACATCCTTTTCAAATTTGCATGAAATCGAGATTGAAAAGTAAATTCATCTTTCAAACAAACAATCTGCATTAAAATCAATTAATCCGTTCAAGTTATTATGTCACACTGAGAAACGTCAAAGCTATATCACCCCCATTTTTCCCTGTGCTTTTTCCCGTCGGGGGTTAAAAATGGTGCAGAGATTTTAGATGGAATCAAACGTTCTCCTTTTTTTTATTTTTATGATATTGGCAGACTGATTTCCTGATGGTAAGATATTCATGCAGCCTAGAGACACCAAAGGAGGTAATGGTGCGTTACCAACATGAGGCAGGGATGTTAGGCCTCTAGCAAAAGTAAGTACACCGGTAACTTGACCCTCCAAAATGGATCTCGTCAACGGCAAGCACAGACATTATGGCGGCAGAATAGTTAAGGCGGTGGTGCCAGTTCGGGCAAGTTGCTGCCAAAATCTACCACCTAGTAGGATGTCAGTGTTAGTGACTGCAGATGGTCTGTTCTGATAAGGAACCCGAACCAACACGGGGGACATACTAAAGTCGTATTGCTTGGGTAAAAAGCTACAGTTCACAGACAACTTTTCAATAAAAAAAATGTTTACGATATGGAAACATTGATTTTTTTTATAGTAGAAACACACATACGAGCGAATAGGATGCTAGTTGATAGAAAGTACTACACCTCAGACATCTGCAACAAGACTTACAACGAAATGCGATGCCGGTCTTTGAAGAATTTGTGAACTCTTTTTAAACCTCTAGATCCGATTTCGTTAGAAAAACCATGCTACGGAAACTATTTCAGGGTAAGCCTGAATAAATAAGGTGAGAGGCGAACAGTTGTAGACGGCCAAGCATCAAGGTGGTGTGGGTGGAAACCTTCACTTTGCGTTGTGGGAAGTCAGAATGTTGAATAGTTCGACGGATTGAATAAGTCACTTGAACCGGTGAATATCGTATAATTAATAGGCCCACTACATACATTCGGAATTCCGTTTCAAAAAAAATTAATGGGCCTACCACATACGTCAGAAATCGACGAGAGTTGCGTTCGGAATGGGTTTTTTTGTTACGCGATTACGAACGCACTGCCCACTGGCCCGCTTGCGAAATCTCGAACGTAGAAATTCCGTAAGTAAAATTTCTGATCGCCTCTGTGGTCTAGCGGTCCGGTATTGGACTTGACTCCTTGAGTTCCCGGGTTCGATAAAAAAAACTAGAAAATGCCTATTTTCACTTTTTAATAAATAAATATCTCGGGACAAGTTACATAAATTTAATCTAACCCCAAAGTAAGCATATTATATGCTTGTGTTATGGGTGTTAGTCAATGATTCTAATACAAAGAAATACTTAATAGATACAAGAATAAATTTAATAAACACCCAGACCCTTAAATGCAGACATCTAAATGTTAATCACACAAATACCTGTCCCCGTCGGGAATCGAACCCGAGCCTCGCGGTTGGTCGGCGTGTACGCTAGCCACTTGACCAACGAGGCGAGAACAACGTTGACCGGGATTGGATATGTGCCCGGCTGGCGATAGGCTTGCCACCTATCACATTGTGGGACTTGGTGTCTTCGGCTAGTAATAGGTGCCCTGATCGTGCTTCTGGCTACCGCTTCGGGGATATGGGCGTGAAGATACTTTTCTTTTTAAAATTTCTGATCGTGTGCGGCAGTTCCATTGAATTATATGAATTCGCTGCGTTCAGAAATTCGAAATAGGAATTCCGAATGTATGTGGCTGACCTAAGCAGAACTCGAAAACCTACTAGTCAGTTCATGGATCATATTAACCTTGGAAACATGACCTATCTTATAATCTTATCCAATTTCAACAAATTTCAGTGAACTCCCGACAAAACCTATAAAGAATGATGTTTTTTTTATTTTCTTCGCGGTGCGGATTTAAAATGCTTGAATCATGCCCTATTATATTTTGATGCCTCAGACGAAGTATTGTCCGAAATTTCGCGCCCTATTTTGTCTATGTTTGAAATAGTAACAGGGAAACTACAAGGGTTAACTTAAAATAAAAAACAGGTTAAATATATTTATTTGGAAAATATTTTAAAACGTCTGCTTTTCGGCACTAATACTTTTGATAGTAGATACTTTTTTTAGCTCTCGACGCAAAACGAGGTGTTATAAGTTTGAGGTGTGTCTGTTTGTCGGTGGTATTGTAGCTCTTCAGCGGAAGAGCTACGATACCATCAACATACGTTTTTTTATATTGAAGGGCAAACAAGTCGACGGATTTCCTGATGGAAATTGACACCGTCTTGAGACACCAGAGCTATACTAGAGACACCAGAGGTTGTAATAGTAAGTTGCTAACCTGAGGTCAAGATGTTAGGCCACAAGCAAGAGTAAGTTTACCGGCTACCTTATCCTCCGAACCGGAACACGTCAACAGCTAGCGCTGACGTATAGGTGGCAGGAATAGGAAAGGTGGTACCAACCAATACCAATCTGGACGAGTAGCTGTTGGTGACGGTAAGCCTATGCTCGCCATAACGAGCTGCCAAGCAGGAAGGCAAATGGTCTATTCTGCAAAGGATCCCGGACTAACACAGGAGAAACTTAAAAATTGTGATTATATCAGGAGCGTCGCCAGTCGATGGCCTANNNGGGGGGGGAGAGATTGGGTAGCTGATACGGAGATATACAAAAATATGAATTGTAGGTAAAATCGAGAGCCTTCGACTATTTGACTTGCCTTTAATTTCCCGCTTAAATAGTAGCAAAGTAGTAAAAGTACGAGAATAATCGATTAAGCAAATAAAATCAAAGAAGTAGGAGTGTTTGATTTACATTGGGCAAAGCCCTTGCTGCCCCCACCTCACCTCTCTTGGTGGAGCCCTTGATTGTATCACGAATACGTAAGTATATACTAAAGAAGATTATGTAGACATGACTTCTTGAGGAGAGTGGCAGAAAAGACTTTAATATATCGCACGATGTGTGAAGTGCACCTCGGGAGATAGGTAAACCAGCCGCCGGAACAAAAATAACGAAGAACGCAGGACGAAATTCGGTGATATGTGATACAACAGCGTTTTTATTTGATTTACTAGCTGTCTCGGCGAACTTCGTTCCACCCGTTCAGTTTGTATGGGAAAAAGTAAAATGTTGTTTTTCTTAGTTTTCTCGCAAGATTTTTCCTTTTTCTTATCTTTTAAGCCTTCCCTGGATTTGAACAAATAATTCGAAACCAAAATTAGCAAAATCGGTTCAGCCGTTCTCGAGTTTTAGCAAGACTAACGAACAGCAATTGATTTTTATATATATATAGATAATGTAAAACGTTCACGCTAGTAGCTAAACCCGCAGGTAATTGTTAATTGCAAGATAAGTTGTACTTCACTTTTCTATTTTTATCAATATCACCTGTTTCATATTCTGGTATTGTCAAAATATTGTGTATTTTCAAATAGCAGAAAATCATCATTGCCTTTCAATTGAAAAAAGTCAGATCACTAAAAATAATAACATCAAATAATTATTAAAATATTAACTTTTATTATGCATCATTTTCTCCGTTTCTCATTCATCGCCTGTTCCCAGTTTTTAGCTACAGTGCAGTAAAGCTGCATGGTGGCACGAGCATCTTCTACAGAGCTGTGCTCACCATCCTGTATTGAGATACCTAGGATTTCCTTTGATAAACACTTCAATGATGGGGTACTCCCTTTGGTAATCTACAAAAATATATGACACTTATTAGTAAAACAAATAAATATTTTTGCATATTAATTTTATCAAAACACTGACCACAAATCCACTTTAGATAAAATATGTCATGAAAATAAAATATATTTTAAATAATAATAATAAATATAAATGGTAATGTTAGGCGTGCGAGTAGGAATGAAACAATAACAATTAATTATCTTTACTTTCATTCAATACCTTTCATAAAATACCTCATCCTTCGTAAGGTACTTACTAAATATTGGAAGTAAAGTATTGATATTTACCTATTGCTTTTTTAATAAAATTAAGCATCAAACAAAATAAAAATGTGTCTCGTTGTTGCATGCATGCAAAGTCAATTTTGTAGCCTCCCCAAAAATATTACTTTTTCTTTGTGTTATTTCTGGTAAACAATTTCTGGATGCAGATAGCCTGTTTAGACTTCCCAAATTCCCACATTACTACACTCAAGACGATTAAAACCTAAATATACTCATGTAGTACTAAACATTCTGTAGTGTACATGAACCAATATAATATTATGACTATTATGAGTATGTATGACTTAGTATGTATCAAGTAGCTGTTGTCCTCGCGGCTTTTTCAATATATTTACTGATCTTAAAGCCAATTAATAATAAATATCATGCAAACTTACCTATTTCATACCCTTGGGGTTAGAATTTCCAGAAACGCTTAAATACTTATCTACTCGTGTTTAATAAATAGCCCAAAAATAAAGTTTCATGTTTCTAACTTAGAAAATGATAGTCTTCTATACAAATTTTAACCCCTATTTCACCCCCTTAGGGGTAGAACTTTCAAAATTACTGGTGTCTACTCAATACAATGACCCTACTCACCAAATTTCATGGCGGTAACCCTAACAGTTTTTGCTTGGTGACAATAAATCAGCCAGTCAGGACATGTTATTTTATAAGTGTAGATATAGTTATTAACATAATAAACAACATAGTTTAACATATTTGATGACAAATGACATTTTGTCATGACATTTTCTCAGCAAAAAACACCACATGGTAACTCAACAACAGTAAGCTGAGGCAAGAGCCATAAGAATGGTATGAACATAAACACTTGGCAAAGACTATAGCAACACTCCAATCAAACAAAAGGTTTTTAAATAAGGTAAAAAACATATATACATATATAGTACATGGATACTGTAAAACATATATAAGATTACCTTCCTAAATGGCTTATATTTTGAGGTGTCCCGTATGTTACGTTTGGGGTGAGACAAGAATAATACACTTAAATCATTCTTTAAAGAATGCCCAACAAGGACACGACCTTTTAATATTTCAGCAACTTCTTTTTGTACAGTGGCAAACTCTTCTCCATTTATCAAGTCCTCTTTTCTAATACCACTCACTTTGGTCCTGTAATCTTTGACTTCTTCACGTGGCTTTACGTACTTGTCATAAATACAATCACCAAATTTATTAACTAACGATATTCGGGCTAACATATGATCACTACCATCATGACCTATTCCTACCATTTCACAATCCATTGCTATAAATTTTGTTAATTTATTCTTTTTCTCTGGTTCGGATTTCAATTTCTCTTGTAGGTTTTCAGATAAAGAAGGTTGAAGTTCTATATTATTAATATTTAATGATTGTAAGTTATTATTTATACTAGGCGACAAGTCTTTATTTTTTTTCTTTCGCGCTCTGCGAAAAGTCCCATTGTAGTGTTCCTTTTTCTCGATTTCTTCTGGTTTTTCATCTCTTTTATCCATAGTTATAGTTGTGAGTAATTTTTGCCAATTTGCATCTATCAGACCTCTTTTTAGAACAGTTGGGTTAGTCGGATCATTTAAATTTTTTTTACGTTTTTTTGATGTTTCAGTCATAGTTACATAGAAAATCAGTTGTAAAATAGAGGCACACGATAAATATATGCAATAACATCCAAAATATACTGTTTTTAAAACAAAATTTACGACAATTAACAAGAAATAACTGACTTCAATAACGGCTTTTGACATTTCTTGACATTTGACAAATGACCACATGTTTTTTATTTTTTCATTCTTCTTCTTTTAGAGTTAGTTGTGGGTACATGTGATTTGGTAAATAAACTATACGTCTAGTGAAAGACTATTGTAATGTTTTATCACGACAGAAGAGCCAGAGGCCTGAACAAGAAAGAAAATTGAAGAAGAAACGGGAAAAGACATGAAATATTAAGATATGGGTTTATTACATAATATAAGACTAGAATAAAGTATAGAGGTAAAAAAATAATAATAAAAATACTTTATGCACTGACGTACAAGTTTTGGCACCAACATGAAAGAAGATGATTTTGGTGTTCAGAATTTTGGATTTATAATTTGTGTGAAAATAATCGTAATTCAAGGATGTGACGTACTATGAAACAAATTAACAAACATGTAAACTTCAAGAAATTAAAACTAAAGACGTATTGAAGGACTCAAATAACCTTTGTATTAGTCAAGGAATTACTTTTAAAAAGGGGAAGACAATATGTTCAGAAACTGAAGAAATGACTTTAAAATTTTAATACGAAAAAGAATTTATTATTACGGAAGATTGGCAGCATGGCCGAAAGGTCTTAGCCGGCTCCAGAAAGGGGCAAATCACAGACTAATTAGAGTACTACGTAGGGCAAATTAATCTAAAAAAATAATAATAAAAGAGTTTTAGCCATAGAATAATATACCAGATGGCACCATCATGAATATAGATGGTCGTAATTTTGTCACAATTATTGAATTTAATGTAAAATATGAATAAAATTGGTTAATTTTGGTGGGAATTAGTTTAATTTTGTTCAGTGAAAATGCACAAATGAAATAATCATGAAGAAATTAGTGTATCGTGAATTTCCTCGCTGCCGCCAAATCTCATAGACGAACTTACGTAATGAAACCACCGCTTTACTCAAGAACCAGACATGACTTTGTAAATAGTTAGTTGTAGTTTGGTAGTTATGCACGTTTACTAAACAAAACTAAACTAATTCCCACCTAAATTAACTAATTTCACTCAATATAATCACGAAATTTAATAATAATGAAAAAATACGACCATCTTCATTCCCGATTGCGCCAAAACTCACCAATGTACTTTGTGGAGTACCTAGATCCTAATACTCTCTAGTTAAAGAGTATTTATATTCCTTGCTAATATTTTTTTGTGATTTCGCATTGTTACCTTTTTAAACGAGCAGGAATTGTCAAATGTCAATATGTAATGTTACGTCATCTGACTGTCTGACAGTGCCAACTGCCATAAGACATGTAAGGTTTTATTTCATTGTTGCGTTTACATTGCTGTATTCTTATGCAACAAACAAGAAACGTTCCTATAAAACCAGTAATGGTACAAAACATTGTCATGTCTTATTAATCAGTCAGGTGCTATTTGCTAAACAAAAATGTAAATAAACACAAAAATGTCGTAAACTAGCAAAATGTCAGTTCTGAGCCGACGTGTTTTACATCGGTCGTGGTGGGAGAAGCGAGAAAATGTTCCATTGCGAAGCGAAACACATCCAGTATATACTTTCTAATCGAAACGATCGGTCTCGATAGAAATATCCGACAAATAATAATATCGCGCCTAAAATCATGTCGTACGAAAGTTTGTTTGAGCACCTAAAACTGCATGGCCAAGAGCACCTTATCAAATATTGGCCGGAATTAAGTGAAAATGAGCGCGAAGAGCTTGCCAGTGAAATCATGAAACTTGACTTGGTAGAAATGAATGAAATATTTCGTCGGGCCATGGATACAACTAAAGTTATTCTAGAAAAGCTAGATGATAATTTGAGGCCCATTCCGCAGACCCACTACGAGTCAGTGCCAAGTTTATCCGAAGATAAAATAGAGGAATATGAAAGTATCGGTTTTCGTGAAATTAGTGATAGCAAAGTTGGTGTGTTACTCTTAGCTGGCGGTCAAGCAACGCGACTTGGATTTGGTCATCCTAAAGGTATGTACGATGTTGGTTTACCCTCACATAAAACTTTATTTCAAATTCAAGCTGAACGAATCGTAAGACTCCAGAAAATGGCAAAAGAAAGAAATGGGAAAGAAGGTAGAATTACCTGGTATATTATGACATCTGAGCATACTATGGCCCCAACTGCTGAATTTTTCAAAAACCATTCCTTTTTTGGTTTAAATGAAGATAATGTTGTATTCTTTGAACAAGGACGCTTACCATGCTTTGATTTTAATGGTAAGATATTCCTAGATGAAAAATATCACTTGTCTTCAGCTCCTGATGGCAATGGAGGTATATATAGAGCCTTAAAATCACAAGGAATCCTTGATGATATTGTTAATAGAGGGATTCAACATCTACATGCTCATTCTGTAGATAATATTCTCATAAAAGTTGCTGATCCTGTATTTATTGGTTATTGCAAGAGTAAAAATGCCGATTGTGCAGCAAAAGTAGTTCAAAAAGCCTCTCCGAGTGAACCTGTTGGTGTTGTTTGTAAAGTTAACGGCTATTACAAGGTTGTAGAATATTCGGAATTAACTGATGAGGCTGCGGAACAAAGAAACCCAGATGGCCGCCTCACCTATTCAGCGGGTAATATTTGTAATCATTACTTCTCATCAGAATTTTTACTTAAAATTTGTGATTACGAGAGTAAATTGAAATTGCATGTCGCTAAGAAAAAAATCCCCTATGTAGACGAAAATGGAGTTAGACAAAAACCGTCACAACCAAATGGTATTAAAATGGAGAAATTTATATTTGATGTTTTCGAGTTTGCAAAAAATTTCATTTGTTTAGAAGTTGCAAGAGATGTGGAGTTTTCGGCATTGAAAAATGCTGATAGTGCAAAAAAAGACTGCCCCTCTACTGCCCGAGAAGATTTATTAAGATTACATAGAAAATATATTAGACAGGCTGGTGGTATTATTAATGATGATATTGATGTTGAAATATCTCCCTTATTGTCTTATGGAGGGGAAGATTTAACTGACTTAGTACAAGATGAGGTGTTCACAATATCCCCATTCCATTTAAAAGGTGTTCATGAGCTAACTAATGGTATCAATGGCAAGTATTGATACAATGTCTTAGAGTTAGTTTTCTTGCCTTGATACTTAATTTTTTTAATACAAATTATCTGATTTACCTATTCAGTTATGGCAATGTGAATGTGAATAAATTATTATTTATTCTACAGAAATGAGAAAGTTGCAACTTCTTTGTAACAAGCGTAATAAACTATATAAAACAGTAAAATAAAATAATATTCAAGTAAGAACATTGGACCTAACCTTATTGAGACTTTTCATGTTAATTCATTTTACAAGTTTTAGAGGTTGATTGTCATTTGTTCTTTCTATAAGTGCCTGTGCTTAAACACTCTAATATCTAATCCTAATCCTAAAACAGTTGACACCATGACCCTGGATAGTTTTGCTGGAAATTTTATTTCCTTAGTAGGTACTTAAAATTTCCTCTTGAAATA
Source organism: Calephelis nemesis (assembly GCA_002245505.1). Lineage (NCBI taxonomy): Eukaryota > Metazoa > Arthropoda > Insecta > Lepidoptera > Riodinidae > Calephelis > Calephelis nemesis. Next base: position 12,846 of record NJDD01000967.1, on the reverse strand, counting down.
TATTTGTTACAGCTAGTATATATTTCTAAATATTTTACAACAGTTTTTAAAAATCTGTTATCATGCCTATTGCCACAGCTGGTATAAGTCAGATAATCTGTTTCCTGCTTGATTTATTACTCTGTATATAGTTATAACATGTAACTTCATTATGTATGGGGCCATTATATTTAAATCTACAGATTGGTGGGAATGTTAAATGCTGTAATCTTTAAAATTATTTCTAAGGTTGAAAATCCTCTAATGTTAATCAAATTTGAGAGAGAGAGAGAGAGATAGTTTGATAAACTTTAGTAATTATGTTTAAAACCATAATAAACATTTATGTGCTAAAACATTTTAGGTACCTACTTATAATAAACCTTTAATATAGTTCTGATGAAGAGTAGGTAATTAGAGACAATGAATCTTTTATAATAAATGTAGAATTTTAAACAAACATTTGAAGGTTACAGATAGTTTGAAATAAAAGTGAACTAGTCATTATGTAATCAAACTTTATGTTTAATAAAAGAAGCATCTTGATCACATCAGTTTTCAAAAAAAAAAACTGTGTCGAAATTGGTCCATCCGTTCAAAAGTTATGATGCCACAGACAGACACACATATACAGGCACCTCGAACTTTTAAAACCCCCTTTAATTCTGGGGTTAAAAATAAATTAACTGTTAAATTTATTAAAACATGACATGATTTTGTAAATCAGACTGATTAAAACTACTAAAAAGTTAGACTGAGAAAAAAATTTAGGAAGTGAAAAATTCTTAATGTGGGTATGAAATGTCGTTTTATTATAGAATGAGGTGATAAACAGTACCTACAATGTTACATGTTATAGCTATAAATTGCTTATCAATATATTATGAGTTATACTGTAGTATTACGGTTTGTACATTAGGTTTAAAGATACTGCCACCAACCAAACAACACAAGTAAAATTACCAATCAGTGACTGCTAGTGCAACTCAAAAACAAAAAGTAACTGCTTGTTTTGTTTAATCCTTAGTCTCTGTCAAACAACATGTAGATAGGCCTATAAGAAGGGTGTGAACACATATGTATTTTGTTTGTAGTTAGGAAAATTTTATTTGTATATAAAGATATTATTTTTAATATATTTTTAATTTTTAGTAAACTACCTACATCATTAATGATATTTACACCATGTATTGTTTCGAAAATTGTTATTGCCCTAGTTACTTATTTGAAAACGTCAAAAAGCAATTTGGTACGCAAATTGAAGGGGAAAGTTGAAACATATTCCATAAGATACAGTCAATGATTAAATTTAGCATATGTGCAAATGTTTTTTTTCATGGATTTGTGGAAAATCAATGGAAACACATTGCTAATATGTAGACATTTTATATAGTAGCCACTAGCCATAGGTCATACATATACTATGAAAGAAATACCTAACATGGTTTAAACTAAATATGTGTATGGCAATGGAGACAGTGTTAGCTGTGATTGGTTGAGATTTTCCATTTAAAATTATGTTTCATTTTTTGTGATAATTGGAGTAGAGTATGCATAATGTTATGTAATTCATATAAATATGAATAGACAATGAGAGTATTCAAATAGTATTTGTATATAAGGAGTAAATAGTTTTGTATTATAATTAATAAAATTAATTATTGTATAAGTCGGAGTAAAACATGTAACGCAATAAGTATGTATATATTAATGATTTTTAATGAGATTTTATAGCTTTTATTTGTTATTATTGCAAAAGACTATGAATTTTTATTTTTCTTATTTTAAATTTTTGGTAGGTACCTGAAACATTAGATGGTTTTAAGTTGATTGAATGTTAGTGTTGTAAAATTTTTCCTGTGAAATACAATGTTATGCTTATTCTGAAGCCAGCTAAATAATCTCAAAACCGAAATAAACGCCAGTCAACTATAGCTGTGTCGAAAAATATATTTTTTATCGTATTTTAAATATGAAATTATTGTAAATAAACTACTTATTTAAACGTATTAAATGTGAAAAAACACAAATGTATTGAAATTTATTTATTTTACCTTTTTTATGTGATAATTACGTCACAGGTTTCACTAAACCTATACCTAACAATTTTGGAGCTATTTGAGGTACCTGCATCGGTTTCTGATGATAATTATAGATATAATTGTATGAAAATCATAAATCACAGTTCGAGTTGGCCGACATAGGGAACGAACTCGGGACCTCATTTAGTTTGGGACCGATTTCGGACCACTAGGCCACAGTATTCTGTTTTCGAGTACAAATAACTGCTAAACTTATGCAAAAGACCCAGCCTCAGTTTGGCATTGCATATGTGCATGTAGGTATGTTTCTAACAACCTGTCATGAGCTACCAAGTTTTTTGACATGTCCATTGGTTTCTGATACGCTTGGTTTACGGATATTATTTCGTATTTATAATTATTTCAGATTATCCTATATGTTCGGAAAACTTTAGTTAACTAAAATCTTTTTCCTTATCCTTAAGGATATCCGATTTTAAAGTAAAATAAAATTTGACATTTTTTTACTACAATTTTATTCTCGCTGCTACTCAGGAATTATTCGAAATTTTCAGGATTCGGCTTCAATTACAGAAATATAGATGGATTTGTTGGTGGTACGAAAATATACGCCCGACTATAGGCAACGCTTATGCCAATCTTAAATCTAAGCCTAATGCCCAGCCTTTTTGATGATAAACACAATTTTATAATCAATGTCATGATCATCTGGAGTCTCGGTCTAGGTCTCGGTTATCTGTTACAATCAGAAGTGCCGTATATTTGTTTATTGTCTAATTAAACAAACCTAAGCCTGTTGAATAGGTGTTAAGCTTCTTGTCGAAATGCTTACGGCTAGGTATACCGTATCACAACAGTAGCGAGTGCCAATGTTATCGCGGCAGAAATAGGTATTAAATAATGTCGAAACAAGCGAGGCGTAGAATTTATTCGTAACAAAAATAATCGTGGTAGATTAATTTTTCCCTGTGTTAGTCCGAGTGCTCTGCCAGGCAGTTTGCAAGAGCCAAAAAGAAGACTAGTGGTGGTACAGTGCTCTGAAACAGCCAGCAACTTTTCCGGTTAGGGATTCGCCACATTATCTATTAATGCCGTGATATTAATGTAGGTATAGTTGACTAATAACCATAACACAAGCTTATAATTTACGTAGGTACTTTGTAAATTCAATTATAATATGTACCTACAGGTTAATATTTTTATTGGGCGTTATCTTATATCTAACACCCCGGTCACAGGACAGCGACACCTATTACATCTATGGTGTCTATATGCCACGGTTGTAGATAATCAATTCATAAAAGAAGAGTAAAAAAATCAATTAGCTGGGTCTCGTCCATAGTCTTGTCAGCGCATGTATTAAGTCTTTGGTAAAATTGTTTTATCGTTATAAATGTAGAAAATGTATCTAAGCGCGAAAAAAGTGCTATTATTGTTATAATTTTCACTGGTGATAGAGAGCTGTGCAGGAACTTTCCCGGGATCCAACGCCTTACCTTTTCCTGCCGCACATAATGACTCTGTCAAGATCCGGCCCTGAGGGTAGGGTAGCCGGTATAACCGACAAACCAACAAGACGACTGGTGGTAAAGTGCTTTGTAGCAACATAACCGGGTAGGGATCCACCGCCTAACCTTTGGCCTAACCTTTTGCCACCATAATGACTAATCGGTAGACATGCACAATAGGCCTTACATCCCGGTCGCGGGACAGCGACGCACCTGTAACATCTACGGTGTTTATAGGCCACGGTTGTCTTTTACCCTCAGGAGAACAGTGTGCTTGTTCGAAGACCTATCATATAAAAATTATATAACACCTATGCAATTATGGTATCGGTATCTCAAAAACCCTTGCTCGCCTTTTACGAGTATTCTGCAAGTTGCACAAAGTTATAGCACCCCTGGTGGGGTCAAAATAGAATTTATGTAGACAACAAAAGATTTAGAATTAACAAGCCAAAGGCGAAAGTAAAATGTCGTAAGTTTTCGTAATATAAGTGAGGTTGCTAAACCGGTCGAGCAGCGTTCTTATGAAGTAATATCTTTGTAATATTCAAACTACATTCAGCACTTTATGGCCTGGTTTTAATAAGCAAGAAAATAAGCTCTGTTGGTAGGAAGATGATTTATGGCAGCAAATAAGCAGGTCAGTCCCCTAGTGGTAAGAAGAATGTCGGGAGCAACAAGTAGATCAGTCTCTTGACAGTAAGAAATACTAATGACCAAAAATCAGTCCCCTGGAGGTGAAATGTATAAGAAAAGTCAGATCAAAAAGCTAGGTATTTCAATTTTAATGATTGTTGGACTCCGAATATATTTTCTCTTTTTTTAAAGTATCTTCACTCCCGTATCCTCGAAGAGGTAGGCAGAGCTAAAACTAGGGCACCGCGACTAGCCAAAGACACAAAATTTTATTTAATTCGGGGCAATGTTTTTTTTTAGAAAATTAAAAAAATTTTCATCTTATTTTTGTTTCCGATTCGGGGATCTAGTCCGGGACTTTGTGAAGTCTAGCCCAACACAGGACCGCTACACCACAGGGGCGAACTACCTCTCTTGCGCTATTTAGACTATCAATCATCGTTTCGCTTTTCATTTGCTCTATTGAGAATTAAAATAATGCGGTATCGAATGTAATTTTATTCCTTTCTTAGAAAATTGTTTGGTACTTATACAAGATTACGTTAAAAGGACCGGCCAAATTATAATATAAACTTTTTAATATAAGGGGTAAAGGCTTTTTTTTTTGTCACGCTAAGTCGTATCTATTAAGAATACATGATGTCACAAGCCTTTTTTTTTTTTTTTTTTGTTCACGCAGGGGAAATGCCTTTACGCACGACCGGGCCCAGATGGTCGGGCCCGAGTGTGGGACTCGCTAGGGCCCAGGCCCTCCTGCCCCAGGCCCTCCTGCCCCGGCGCCGCCGTCGAAAAGCGTCGGCGGCACCCTCCTACTGGGGCAGTCCTACCCACTAAAACCCCTGCGGAGACCTTCTTGCCGCCCGGCTAGGAGCGAGATGGGGTCGCGTTGGCATTCATCATCTCGCTCCGCGGCTACGGCCCGGTCTTTACCGGGCCTCCCTCCGCGCTGAAAGAGGAGCGACTCCGGCCATTGGAGTCGCCCCCCAGGCGTGCGAGGCCGTGCTGGCCAGAGGAAGAAGAGGCCACTCTGAAGGCGGATGAACCGCCTTCTCGCGCCCCCGGTCCGCCTGCGCCGGAGCGGGCCCGTGTTGGGATCGTCCTCCCGGGCCCGCTCCGCGGTCTCCTTTTGCGTCATCACGTTTTCGCAAAAGGAGACCACCGCCTGCCAGGACCTGTCACTGCCGAGCATGGCGTTGACTACGCTCGGCAGCGAGAGGTCCTCTCCCACGATCGCTGAGAGAGTACGCCGCTGTTGTTCGAAGGCGACGCACTCTCCCAGCGTATGGGACGCCGTATCCTCTGGCGCCCCGCACTCGTGGCAGGCGGGGGTCGCCTCCCGTCTCGCGATCTTGTGCAGATACTTCCCGAAGCATCCGTGCCCGGAAAGCACCTGCACAAGTCGGAACGTCAGCGACCCGAACCGCCGCTGCAACCACCCTCGGAGGACCGGTCGGATAGCCTCCACCGTCGCCTGTCCAGGGACAGGTGGGGCTAGGTCCTCCTTCCACCGCTCCAACGTGGTCTCCCACGCCTGCCTCTGCATGCGCCTCACGTCCTCCCACGCCAGGGGCTCCCCGCACGCTCTCGCCGACGATAATGATGTCACAAGCCTGCGAATGCGACTGCAGTCGGTCGGAACCAGTTTTATGCTTGATTTACTTATAACCATGCATCTTGTTTGTACGAGGCATATGCGTATATGCCTGATACAAACTAAGTCAATAAAAGAAAACAAAAGTGTTCGTTCTTTTGGTCAATAACTAAATTAAAGAAAAAAAAGATCTCTTTTTTCGCTCAGTAATTTCATTTTTAGTGTTTCTTATAGCCAAATGGCAAAAACTAAACAAAGATTTGATTTCCAACTGACATAATAGTTAAAGTTGAAATTTTGTCTAAAGTTCTATTTATTTTTGTTGTATTCTTTGCACCGTTTCACGATTTTTATAAAAACAGTAATAAGAGGAGGCGTTCTCCATACAAAGAACTAAATGTTTTTTTTTCAATGGAATATTTGTATGTAGCAGGTCTTCAAAAATGACATTAAGGCTACCGAGATCATAATTATAGAGGTTTGGTTTGAACGAGGTAGACCCAGCAGTTTTAAGCGACTACTAAAACTTGTTCGACTCCAATATATTTTGTTAGGTGTGTTATTCGATTTATTCGTAATTTCAAACCGATTTTAATTTTTTTTTTCATTTCAGAGAGCGTACTTCTAAGAAAGTCCCATTGCCACTAAGTTTGGATCTAGTGATGAAGTTCTAGGACAGTCGTGACTAGGACTACATTTTACTTTTACTTTCAGAACTATTGAAAGGTACCTTCAAACTATTAGCTATATGAGAAAAAATGTTGAATTGTCGTCTAGATGCCAAATTTTGTTATATTCTGGCACATACTTGTAACCATGGAATTAGGTCGATCATATTTTTATAGACACAAATATTATGTAAATGATAACATATCAAAACTTGGACGTAAATATTTTTATTAAATTATAATCTAGCCGTGAAATCTCTCCAGAACTACACTGTCGTTATTTAGCGATAGGAAACTGTTATTTAACAACCTTATTTAATTAGCCTCATGGTTATGTCACTTATGTCTATGGTTGTATATAAAATGATGATTTTATTCGTAATAAACGTCATATGTGTTATAAGAAACTAATACATAATAGTTAGAGTAAACTAATATTCAAAGAAATCCTAGTTTTGTAGGAAGAATAAAGTTACTTATTAGTAAATAGCTGTCCCGGCGAACTTCGTTCCACCTGTTGAATATATGTACGAGAAAAATCAAAATGTTGATTTTCCTCTCAGTTTTTCTTTTTTTCTTACCTTTTAAACCTTGGCTGGACTTAAACAAATAACCAAACTTAGCCAAATCGTTTCAGCCGTTCTCGATTTTTAGCGAGAATAACGAACAGCAATTGATTTTATATATGTAAAGTAAAATAAAGATTCTAGCTTTGTGGGAATTCGGCTGTCCTCATGTTTATGTAGCTCTTCTAACACAATGTCTGTACCTAGCATACGCGTAACAAACGTACACATTAGTTATTACCATTTATCTAAATTAAAAGTCGACCGACACCGCATTGCTCTGATAATTAACTGTTATACATAATAACCAAGGTTATTCGTAATAGTGAACGTAGATACTTTCATTAAGCCTAACAATAACTAGTGACACTGATAATATTTATTTTTAATAAATTTTAAAGCTATTATATACTCAGTTTGCTAGACTCCAATAATAGTTGAAGCGAGAGTTGGGTACGCCAGAAAAGTATGAATGAACATAATATGATAAATGCAGTTGCAAGCTTGAGAGCGCTGCGGAAAATCAGCAGTGGCTTTACGATCGCCGATCGCATTCACAATAGTAAAATAAGACAGAGAGGGATTGAAAGAAAGTGCTTGATGTAAAAATGAAAATGAGCATGATCATCAGATCATGGTCATTTGGAAATGATGGCATGTAGGTAACCGTAGAGATCTAGGGTCTAATATTAAACGGTTTAATTACTCTTATATTACTTTTTTTAATTGCTCCTATATTAACAGGGAGTAGTAGTGCCAGGAACCACCGAAAGCGGTATGTTTGTAAAAATTAAAATTTAGGCCACAAGCTAAGTAGAAAACTCCATGCAATTTAAAGGCTAAGTGTTTTCCGGATCTTTTATGCTAAAATGGGGACGTAAACATATATATAGATTTCATGATAGTAAGAAATAAGCGCCGCCTATACCAATGAACGTTGGACCCATTTTGATGGCATAAGATATGCTTAAGTTAAGGATCCGAGTTCAAACATAGGCAGCTTTTTTTCGAAAAATCGACATTCGACAGTCAAAGGATTGCAAAACAAGGATCAAATGATATAAATAAATTATACGGGATGATACAAGTGTCAGGATAAAGGCAAGTGTGCCAATCATATTTAGAACACGTTTTTCGTGGATGTAGGCGTATAAATACTTAAAAAAATTGTTGAAAAGTTTTATATTTATAACTAGCTGTCCCGGCGAACTTTGTTCCATCCGTTTTATTTGTATGGGAAAACTAAAAATGATGTTTTCAGCGGTTCTTGAGTTTTAGCGAGACTAAAAAACAGCAATTGGTTTTTATATTATCTTAATATATATATAAATCTCGTGTCACAATGTTTGTCTTCAATGGACTCCTAAACCACTTAACCGATTATAATAAAATTCGCACAACATGTGCAGTTCGATCCAACTTGAGAGATAGGATGGCTTATATCTCAATTTATGGTAAAAAAATTACCATCCTGGCGAAGCCGGAACGGGCAGCTAGTATATTATAGACTTACAACTTTCAGGTAGTTTTTAACATTTGCACATCGAGTCAAACGTAAGGAATGTGTCTGCTTCATTGTAATGCAAAGCACATGCGATTTCTCATAACGTGATACTTTTCTTAATATAAAGGTGAATGAACTAATATAATTAGTAAATAATCATCATCATCAGCCAGAAGACGCCCACAGCTGAACATAAGCTTTCCTCAAACAGCGTCACGAGTCACGGTCAAAGTCGCGGGGAGTCACTGGATACGAGCGGCTCCCCGCGACTTTGACCAGATCATCAGTCCACCGGGTGGGAGTTCGTCCACTACGTCCTCCGATGAGGGGCTGCCACTCGGGAATCTTTCTTTCCCAGCGGTTGTCGGTTTTGCGAGTAAATGTTTTGCCTGTTGCCACTTCAGCTTGCTGACTCTATTGACTATGTCGGTTACTTTAGTTCTCTTACGGATCAACGAATTAGGTACGGATCCTATCTCGCAGAGAAACACCGAGCATGGCTCTCTACATAACATGCTCTGAGCTTATTAGTAAATAATAAATGTAATGAATAACTGGAAACAGGCCCTAAAGTAAGCAAATAGATAATATGTTTGCGGTGAGCGTTGCTGGAAGTCAACGACAGGTATTAACAGGTAAATTAATTATGTAATACTAGCTGACCCGGCAGTCATTGATGGTGATTCTACTGTTTACAAACTAAACTTATTATAGATGCATGTTGTCTTTTTCAAATGAAACAAAAACAAAAAGAGATGGAATATTTTAGATATTATGTCAGATTAGTCTGGACATGACAAATTGTGCTGTTTTTTTTTTAAAAAACGAAAAAATTAGATAATAAACGCCTCTAGAAATTTCGTGTACAGTCTAATCTGACAGCACTAAAGTGTTTTGTCTCTTTCTATTACTTTCGTTGAAAGAAGATAGCGATAACTTAAAACAAGTTTGTCAGTGAGTGCGCAACAACTTTTTCGCTAAACTTGCTTTTTTTCTTAAGAACCTTCTGACAATAATTAACACATGCAAGATTTATCAAAATTGTTTAATTCGTTCACGAATCTTGTGACGACCAAGGAAAATAAGGATTTATTTTTCATCATCATCAGCCGGAAGACGTCCACTGCTGGATATAGGCCTAACCCAAAGAGCGCCACCGCAGAGAAACACCGAGCATAGCTCTCTCCATCGCACGCTGAGCGACTCTGAGCTTATTTAAGAGGCCCACATTTAACGGCCAAGTCTCAGTTCCATATGTCATCACCGGTAACACACACTGGTCGAAGACTTTCAACTTTAAGCTCTGCGGCAATTCGGACAAGAAGATCCCATTTAACTTCCCGAACGCTGCCCATCCGAGTTAGATTCGGCGATCGACCTCTTTCTTGAAGTTGGATTTACCTAACTGAACAGTTTGACCTAGGTACACATACTGATCTACAGCTTCAAGAATTGAGTTCCCAACGTGAACTGGTATAGGTGCAACATGAACGTTGAACATGACTTTCGTTTTGTCCAAGTTCATCCTAAGACCCACCTGTTGGGAAACTCTATCGATTTATTTTTAATCGACTCCAAAAAGGAGTAAATTTGTTACGCGAAAAAGACGAAAATCCAATAACGAACAGATTTTTATGCCTCTTTTTTTGTTGAAGTTAGACCGACATATCGAATCTTTAAGGGCACTACAGGTAATAAACGTTAAAAGTACGCTGATGTTTAAGGCTTGCTAAAATTAATCGTTAAATGCAGATAAAGATTTTTCTAATAATTACTAAGTTTCTCTAGCAGGTCTTACTGTCTACTTAAGCGGATCCTTTCTACAATCTACATCCTTTGTAAAAGCTGAAAAGGTCAAACATCAGACTTGTCATCTATCCTTGACATTTGTAATCTTCTTTGACATTTAAATTCCACCATCTTGTTTTTCGTAATATTTAGTAAACGGCATTGATTGTATTTTAAATTCGAAACCATAATAGATATCGATGACTAAGATTAAGTATTTTAAAGTCAAACATGTATTAACTTTCGCCCGCGACTTGGCCCGTGCGGCAATTAGCTTAATTTATTCAACTGAAAAACTGAACTCATCCAATTGACAAATTTAATAAGATAAGACACAGATTTGAATTTGGACCCGTACCGCCTAAAGTACCTCATAAAAATTTAGACGCCCGTTTAACTAAACACTGGTGGTGAATCTGCTGTGCACAAATTAAACATATTTTAGATGCATGCTATCTTTTTCAAATAAAACATAAACGAAAGAGATGGAACATTTTAAGCATGTCAGGTTAGTCTAGACATGTCAAATTAGGATTTTTTTACTCAAAGTTTTCCGAGTGATAGATTAAACGTCCGTCGAAATTTCACGTACAAACTGTTCTGTTTACACTAAAAGTGTTTTGTCCTATTTTATTAATTTTGTCAAAAGGAGATAGCCATAACTTAATTTAGTTTAGTGAGTGCGCAACAAAGTTACCACCACTGTTTTAAATTGATATTCAAGCCAAGCAATAGCATACTACACGTGAATGACTTGGCAGCTTGTTATTATTTAGATAATATTATGTTGTTGTTGTGTGTTTAACAAGTATTTACTGTTTTAGGATTAGACACATACCTACCTTTATATAAATTTGATTTAGTACTTTTCTTGTGACATGGTTGATATAAAATTGAAAAAAACTTCAAAAAACTAAAAAGCGTTTAAGTTATTGAAAATATCCTAGAATTTTTTTCTAGAATATGTTATATTTTATCAAAGATAACGTATTTAATAGTTTCTGATGTTACACAGACACATTCATTTTACCATTTTATAAGTATAGATTATAGAAGTTTTGCGTTAACATAAAACAAAATAGCCGAGTGTGATTCAAAAACCAAAACATATTTTGAAGATGGTATCTAAGTGAAGGTATTATTAATTATTACAATATTCCTTCGGTTAAGGGGTCGTATACATACATCCTTATAAAGCCTGTGACTAATCACAAGGTTGGATTCCCGACAGACATATGAAACAAGACCGATCGTTTATAACGTTTTAAAAAGTAACACCGAACAACTACATCATTAGATTAATTGTTTAATTGTCTACTTACCTGCTCCGGCTTCACTCGGCTGGTATTTTTTTTTATTATGGATTGCAATGTAAGCTATCCTATTTTTTAAGTTGGATCAAACTGCAAACGGTGTGCAAATTTGATTGAAATCGGTTAAGTAGTTTAGGAGTCCATCGTCCGACGTGACACTTAATTTATATATATCTTTATGTATAGGGGAGAGTGTGGATGAAAGAGCCAGTTTTTTTTAAGTTTCAAAAAACATTCAAATCAACTGTATATTTAAAAAAAACGCATAGATAAATAAACTGCTTTATTAGACTTGACAAATCAGAAACAAAAATATAAAAAACATAACTGTAACATAGTTGAATCTTAATTTGAAAAAAGTTAGAAATCGGCTCTTTCAAAGCCTAGTATGATTGAAGGAGCCAACGAATGTCTTGAAAGAGCCGGCCATTATTAGGTACCGCGCACATTTGTGTGCATTGCGTCATACATTGAACAGAGAAAAAATTCAAGACGAAGTAGAAAGAAGGTAGACAATAATTAATAATATTAGTTTTAACCTAGTTCAATATCTAGGTAGACTCAAAGCTTGTTTAAATCAATATCTCAAAACTAGATAATTTTTATTAACCTTAATCAGTCTTAAGTTATTACTACTAGATTAGATTTTTAAGCTCAAGCCCATATGACGAATAGCAACAAGTCCGTGGCGTGTTTCCAGATTATTTGTATTTTTTAATAATTTTTGCCAAATAAGCTCTGGAAATATTTTGATCTTTAGCCGTCTTAAGAGTATTAATTGAATGTCCTTGCTCAAGAACATTTCTGACCGCTTCTTATATTGGTGGTCTGGAGCGCTCGCAACAAAACAAATGGTATTATTTTATCAACAGCTAAATATTAAATAAAGAAATTAATAAGAGCCCGCCCTTTCAAAACGTAACTGCATAACCTTAAAATACGTGTGAGGAAATGACTAATAAATGACAAGTAATAAAACATATATGTTACATAAATAATAATCTTAAATTGAAATCCTAATGCCGGCTCTTTCAAAGCATTTAAGAATGGCTCTTTCATAGCATATGCCTTATATCAACATAACCTTAAAATAAAGCACTTACTTATAATTTTTAATTAAAACAATGCAGCGTTTATAGACTACTAATATATGTAAAAACTTCCAGCATAGTTAAAATTTACTTACCTGAAACAGTTTCTTACTAAACTACTTGGTAAATACACACACAAAAAAACTTTCTGGTAGCAAAA